>DWHO01005074.1:0-10569 GCA_018247575.1 Eurytides lysithous rurik | reverse complement strand
CAAATATGGGGCCACACGACAAGCACCAGCTTTCAAATACAATAAGAATCATCAAAATCGCTACACCCAGTAAAAAGTTATGATAACACACATAAAACATACAGTCGAATTGAGAACCTCCTCCTTTTTTGAAGTCGGTATAAATCTTTGTGTAACGAGCGCAGTCCATGTCTATGGATATAGAGATATACGGTAACATTTTTGATAGTCTCTGGATGGCGATTGTAACGTAGAGCTAAGTAGGTTCTATGTGGCACTGTGAGCTGGCATGTTGTTGTGGTAGTGAACAGTGCATGTTGATCGCGCATCAATTTTATTATCTCAAAAGAAAAGTAAAAGAAAATCACAACGTTACCATCCAAATAACAACATGCATGCTGCATTAAGTGAGTAAAGTAATTTGCAACCTGTATATGGAACATACAGACCTTCTCTATTCAAAGTCACGGTCCCAATGCGAATTGTAAGAATTTTTTTTATAATGTAAGAATTTTTTTTATTGTTTCTTTATTATGCAGGATCACGATGTTTACCGTTGAGAATGTGGTAAATCAGCACTTAAAATGGACAATTTTAAACTATTCGGATTCGAACTCGGCTCGCTCTAAAATTGATTTTATTGAAGCAAAAGCAAACGCCTAGACACTGGTTACTACTGCTAGTAATAGTATTAAGCCGTGTATAGTAATAATCCGTAATTAATAGAATTATTTACGGATTATTATGATAATGCGCGCACGACGAACATTATTTCAATATTTGTCCTTTCATTCCGTGTTTTTTTAAATTTATTATTGTTTGAAAATTACAAAGTTGGTATATTGTAAAATGTAATAGGGCTAGGAGAGGGAAAAAATCCACGAATAGACCTTTATTAGCTAGGCATTAGTATTGACATTTTTCTTAGACTATTTTAAGTGCGCTGATAAAAGTCATAAAATGAATTTGAAAAAAATTTGCTCGTGCTTTTTGTTACTACGCGGTATGGTAATAAAATAACATAACGGTACACTGTTAAGGACTCAACTCTAACGAAAGAAATAACAAAAGTGTAGAAGCCGGTAAGATATTTTTATAAGTTTATTCCCTTTTGTTGATTAATAATTAATGATAGAATAGTTTTTACATTGCAAATGTAATAAAAAAATTGTATAACCTAACTGTTTAAAGATAAATGTCAATATTAAAATACATATATTTATTTTACCAACAAACAAACTGCTTTTACATATGATATTACATATAAACGTAAATACTATTTTGGGGAAATTGCAATTATCCTTTCGCGGTGTTATACATGTTACCAATTATTGTTAGGCAAATTCTTCTTAAGTTTTTGTGACTTAATTCAGCACTTTAAGCCGATTATTGTCTCTTTGCTAGAGAGACAATACAAAGATAGGAGCACGATGAGGAAATCTTGCTTGTATCTTTTTGTATCTGTGTACATAATTTCGTTTAGAAATTACACGTTTGCTGTAGGACAAAAGGAAAACTTCTACCCTAACGCTGGTTTTCTGCATACGGCGAAAGTACACGCACCCTGATCTCGTCAACGTATAAACGTGGGCCTCGGAAGCCGCGCGCCACTCGCGAATCGATCTCGGAAGGTGCGCGCGACCGCAACTCCAGGCCGCTGCGCGAGCGTCTCTGCGTAAATCGAAGAGAACAGTGACCGTTGTGTTCGAATTTAGAACTTGGTGTTGAAATAGGCTTTTTAATTTTTTTTTTAATTTCCACGTACGTGCTGGCCAGTACGAACTGCGAGGTAAGTTTGTTTGGACAATTTTTCATTGGCATTAGATTTATGTGATTTTATCGATGTTTTTTGGTTGATATTTTAAATATTAATTTTATGAAAGGATTATTATTATTAGGATTTTTAATCCTTTCAACATTAATTAAAATTTTAATAAAGATTTTACTGCTTGTAAAATTAAATAGTGTCACTTAAAAGAAATAACTGTATTTTTATAACGTTTACAAGTATTTGGTTCATCTTTTGATTTTTATATTAAAAAGCAATGATAAGGTATGTACTTAAAGATTTGATATTCGTAAACACAGCTGCAAACTGTGAAATAAAACTGTTTATAAATTTGTAATAAGAACATTCGGAAAAAAGTTTAATCTAATTTGCCAGTCTCGATTCGAACTAATCGTAGATCATTCGGGACAGCGCCTCATATCCCAAAAAACATAATAATCGATTATCTGTGCTTTCTTAACCAAAATATGATTTCGAATCGATCATTCTACATTCGTGGACGTTACCGTTTTGACGGTAATCGATTAAGAAATCGTTTTACGCACGTTTCCGCGAAAGTGTCAGGCGATTATGGATACGGACGTGAAAAATGATTTTTTCGGTGCATTGTTTCCGATATATTTGTTCCTTATGGACGTATAAACACATAATACACGTCTTAAATCACTCAATACTGCGTTGCGTGAAGCGGTGCCTGTTTACGTGATACAAGTTATCTAAGCGGTACATGTATTAATTGATAATTGTATGTCTGTGAACATTTGTAATTATGTAAGTCCGTTATTTTTAAATTCACTTTAACTTAGTTTAACTCAAAACTTACTAATTTAGTTATCGTTGGGATTGCTAAGGTTGATATTTCCATTTCGAAAAACTATCTGAATTCTTACGAATGACGTGTATAAATTGTTCTTACTTTCATTTAGTACAATCAAGTGAGGTAGCCTTAAAATATATCAAATGTATATTAAACTATTATAAAATTGTAGAAATGGATGTCTGTGTGTTTGTTGTCAAAAAAACTACTAACGGCTGAACGAATGACAATAAAATCTATATCTATAACTTATAACTGATTACTGAATCTCTAGCTCGATAACTGAAATGTGACTTAACTCAATCGGTAACATAGTTATTAAAATGTCCAAGAAACGACAAGACAATTGTCTGCTAGGACAGCTAGTATATCTAGCAAGTAAAATTTGGCATCCCAGTTGTATTTGTTTTATTTTAATAAAATGGAATTGTACGTACAGGTCGTACATTTAATCATAATCTTAATACTACTACTATAAGATACACTATTAATTAGAGCGAAAACAATTTTTTTAAAGTGGCTCGAGGTTCATTGCTAATATACTAACAGCATCATAGTAATTATATTCCGTAGGCGATGCGATCTTAAACCTGACAATACCAAGCACCATTAATGCTGTTGAGACCTAAGGTCCTGAATTGTAATTATTCGATAAAAGCCGAAGGCAGTGTGGTAATGCGAAATTTATGCAGCCACCTTCATTCTGGACCTAAACCTATCAATACTTGTCCCTATTGAATTAATCGATCGCAGTTGCGTATTGTAATGGCTGTTGTTATTATTCGAAGCTGGCAATACTGCATTTGGCCTGGACTGACGTTTGATAGCGTTCCGAAATTGGTAGTTTTCTGATTTATAGATGGCGGAGTGTCAACGCACGTTTGGTAGTAAGCCCGCTTCGCTATCGTACAGTTTTCTAGATCTAAAGAAGTCTCTTCCAACGAATCATTATAAAATTTAATTTAGAAACAGTACTATTATAAAAAAAAAGAAAATAAAAAGGTAAAGAGTTCATTCACTACGTGCTGAATAATTTATTTTTAAATTTGAGCGTTGTAGGAATTATGTGCCAAATAAGATTTATAAATTTTACTCCTTAGTAGGGCAAGCCGGGCTTTGGGGCTTGTATGGTAGTACCGCCACTGCGTTCATCGTACAGTATTAAAATACTGCGTGGCATTTTGTTATTACGGGTAAGCAGATATTTAAGGTAGAGCACGCAGCAGCTGAATGGGTAGATTTTAACCGGATAAGTATCATGACCTCACAGAAAATGAGCGTGAAGTAGAAGTGTTAGTCCCTCCAGGTTTTGTGTGACGTTGTACAACAGCCTATTCAGGATGATATATGGATATTATTTAACATATTCGAATTGCTCTAAGTATTGAGCTGTTGTAGTGAAATTAAATAATCTAATATCCATAGTCACATTAATGCTTGAACATAACACGATACGCTTTTTTGGGCAGTCGAGTTTCATGTTGAGGGTTGAACTAGCGGTCTGAACATAGTCACTACAAAACTATGTGTGTATAGTTTTGTTAGTTTCTAAATGTGAATTTATTATTCGGATTTGTATCATCTATTACGCTAACGGAAATTATTTCGTTGGAAAAATATTATTTTTGATTATTATCACTCATGTCTTTGAAAAGTTTTACTTTCAAATCGTCATTGTCATCTGTCATTTGAAATGTTACGTATTCCTACTTTAATTTTACGAGAAAATTGTTACACACAAAGTAGAATAGGTATACCAATCTGTGCTTTGTATCGAGATCATAAGAAATTCACTAAAACATGAACTAAGTGCAGATGATCGCACATTCGATTGTGAAGAGCAGCGAGGCATGATTCCAGTCCTTGGATACGATTATGTGTCATTTCCTCCTGAAGTATTTATGAAGATGTTAAGCAACGTATAGAGTGTGTATAAAGTTGACGCCTCGATTAATTTTTTTTTTAATATTCAGGTTATTCATTATAATGAACGAGATAGCTTTTAGCTCATAATTATGCGAATTACTGTGTGTCAACAGCGCTATTAAGGAAGTAAAAACATAAATATTGTTATCATTTGACAACTATACTATTGACATGTATTTCGTAACTTTTTTTTATGTAAACCAAAAAAAATATGCATCATTTCATGGACGCAATCATGATTATATAATTTTAATTTTGAGCTTATTGAGATGGAATGTAAATTTATTATAATTAAATGGATTTGATCGATAATGAAGTCAGCGTGTCAATTGTACAAACAATGTAGACATCAGCCTACAATGTGTGTGAATGTAAATGCAAAGGATATAACGAATGATCTATACATTATAAAATTTGTAAGTGAAATAAAAGTTAAAATACCTTTTCCATGTCGTATAAAAATGTATCTAAATATCTTTAAGAGTTTTAAGATGATTTACGTTTTTTTGCTTACTTATCGTAAAAGTCTGTTTTACATGTTACACAAAACCATTTTCATATTTAAACGGCTACTGTATTTATAGCTTATATATTCGATATAAATACATATAATATACGATATAATCAGATAGAAATATGCCTATCTATAATTAGTGAAAAAGCTAAAATTCCGCAGGCTACTAGGCTTAAAATTGTGCTTTCACCACAAACCGTTCCGTTGATAAAACCACTTGCATAACTAAATATACGAGCATAAACCTCAAAAAGGCTGAACTGCTGCCTACTACAGCATAATCATGGTCAAGACAGACGCGTTCCCATTCGAAGGGAATCATTAAGTCTAAGTTAATTCTAACTCAATCCACGAGGTAAATAGTGTTTTACAGTTTTATGATAAGAAAGGACAAATATGTCTAATGCTACATAATTCTAGAGTATGTATGTTTAAATATTTCTTTTCAAAGTTCCCAGCTCTTTGTTGCTTCGTGTAGGTGCATTGCCATTTATTCTACCGGCAAGCAGTAATATATGCATTACTGTCTTCCAGTTTGGAGGACTATGTTGGTAACGTATAAATAAATAAATAAATGTCAAGGGACATGTCATACCGTCTGATCCCGATCTGGGCAGAGCCTGTACTATGGTAGCCAGAGGGCTGATATATTTTTTAAAAAAACCGCCGTACCTGTTCTAAGAGAGAAATGTCTTGTGTTACAAGGGAATTTTACATATGAAAATCTTACGCGGACAAACGCCCAGATTCGAAACAAATATTTGTAGTTCGTACAATATTTGCCCCGGGTGAGAATTGAACCCACGATCTACGACGCCGAAGCCAATAGCTTAATATCTGCGCCAAACGGTCATCAAATATTAATACCTATATATCTTAAATGCATACCTATATAGATAATTAACATCCAGTTACATGACAAATACCTCTGCCCGTCGCACGAATGTTTCGTCCTTGATGTGAATTGAACGGACGACCGTCGGCTTTGCAGACAGGAGTACTAACCACTACACCAACTGGCCAGTCAAGCGGGCATAGTGGTGTCCGCAGTTTTATCCTAGTGCCAAAAGCATAACTATTTTTATTTAAGAAAGGAAAAGTCAGCACGACGCTAGCGGATGATTAACTTGCATTGTTTTCGAAGGTTTTAGTTAAATCTTAAAACTAACTGCTGGTCGTTATAAACTATAGTTATAAACTTCGACTTTACTGGCTTTATTTACGTATCGGGGCAAATAAGCCTGCGCGTTTATTGAGATGTATGCTGCAGAAATTACACGCAGCTATTTAAAAGGTGCGTAGGAAGGAACCGCTTGCCCGTTATGCTGCGTTAACGATTTAAAACTCGTCCTTTACATGAATAATATATTTTAAGAACAACTGAACGTTACAGAAACTGTTCTATTTTTATATTTAAATTTTAGGAAGGAACGTTACGATTTGAATTAGGTTTATTCGATTATCGTTTATCTGATAATTCGAATCTAGTGTCTATTAAATTTATCTGAATTCCGAACGTGTTTTTTTTAAATAGCAGATTTTTGACAATAAAGTGTCATTTGTTTGCAAAGGTTTTTGCAAACTCTCGAATCGATATCAAAAGATTCGACTGATCGAAAACTTTTAAGAGTCAATAGGAAAAAAAAAACTAACTCCATTTTCGCCGGGATTAGTTCTACGTCGAAAGTTTTATCATTTGAAAAGCAATTCCAGAGATTCTTCAACGATTATATAGTGCGGAACGGTTAAATTGACTTAACTAGAACCTAAGCAACCTGGTAGTTTTCGCAACGTGGGATTTTGACCTTTACACTATGACAATAAAGGGTAAAGTGCGAAAACATGGCTGTTTCGAGTGTTGCCAGCTATTGCTAAGTGAGAAGTTGAGACGTGACTGAATCTTAGTTGTCCGAGACTCGATAGGAACGCAATTTACACCTATTCGATGAATCTAAATACTTTCTATTGTTGTAGAATTAGTTCTCGACATGCTTCGCAGCAAAAAGAACGAAATACTGTTTGTGATAACGTACAAATTTAAGATTTTTTTTTAATTCAATGCCTTAATTGTTATTTTCGTAAAATAATCGATATAACGCTTGAATATGACAATAATTTTCTAAGAGATTTGTATTATGCTTTTGTCTATATTGTAACTACTTGTCCTAGGATTCTACCACGGTTTTTATCTTGGACACAGTTTTGCGGGGATAAATATAAGCCTAGTCGGTTTACCTATGCAATCGCACCTACAATTACGTTTGTTAAACAAAGAAGCGTAAGCCAACAAACACTTTCAGACTGTTTATGAGAGACTTTTAGTAGCTGAGTGAATAGTTCACTAGTAAGTGACGATAGCTATCTAGAAACCACACCGCTTGAGATTTGTTGAAAACGTCATACTTCTAAAGAGCTTCTATCCCTCATACATGATGTAACCAGACAGTATTAAAACATCATTTCTGCACGCAGTTTTGTTTGTGTTGATATCGTTTTCGTATATTTTTGTAATATAAATTTAATTTTTTATTTTACTCGCTGTCCCTGTTTTATAATACAAACTTTTAATGTCTTAATATTTTGCTTCAAGAGCATTTCACGTAGATAAATTTATACAGACAACCGCTTGTTTTAGACTTATTACTATTACATGAAATAATTTAATTATTAATAATCGTTTTCACAAATGTTCGCCTTCGGTGGTAATACACGCCCCAGGGGCTAAAAGCTTAACGACTGTGGTAAAAGAGTCTTTAAATCACTCTTCCCTCCAAATATTGCTCCTGAAAAAAATCTAAATGACTGATGAAAAATTTAAATAATCAGGCAAATGATTCGACTATGCCTCAACAAGATCCGGCTGACCGGTTCAGCACTCACAAACATGCAATCAAATCCAAAATATCTTCTTTTGTTCGCGTAGTCAGGCAAAATATTATCAAGTCTCTGCTTTAATGGATTATTTCAGTAAACGGCTTGTTTTTTATAAGACGTATGAATATTGCATGTTTGATTAATTTTTTTTAATCGTAAAAAGCCTACAAAACGTGATGTTAATATTTATCAGGAAATGTTGAAAAGGAAGTGACTCCAGTTTTTTATCAATAAGGAAATCCCATGAAATGTTTATTGGCTTCGCATGTCGATAGTACTGTGAACAATAATCTACGAATGATATTAATTGTAAAATATCGAGTGACGAATAGCGATAACAAACGAACCGAAAGATAAAATATTAGTTGGTTAAACTATTAATGGCGAGAAAAAGAACATGGCAAAAAGAAACAATTTAGTTCTAATAAGTCTTACTTTTCAACGATTAATATATCAGTTGGATATATATTATAAATAATATTGCAAATACTAGAGTGCGTTTCTTTGTTTGTTGACTTCCCCTTCTTTTAAGTAGCGACAGATCAACGGGATGGTTCGATTTGATATTTGATTAGATTTCATAGTTCGCGTAAGTATAGTATTAGTGACGGAATTACAAAACAATTCATCAGCAAACATCATCACTGGTCGTATTTGTAAGTGGTCCAATATAAGCTGTTGATTTTTAATATGACTTATATGATATAATGACTAACAAAATAGAGTAACAGTGTGAGAATAAATTTGAAATTAAAATTTCAAGTGTTCGGTAGGAAACCTTCCTCATTTATTCACTTTTATTTTGGATTTTTAAAAATAGAATGGGATAGAATAACACTAGAAGAGAATAGTTAAAAATGAAACTGAATCCAACCGATTTTTTATCAGCTAAAAACGGAAATTATGAAAACTAGAACTGACTAAGAATTACGCTGGAACTACTTGTATAAATATGTATAAAGCATTGGACACGGTTCGCACGGCTAATCGAATGAAAGTAGATACGTAATTGCCTCAAATTGTCCGCCGCGGCGGTGCGTTACTCGCAATCAGAGATTGCCAAAATCGCTACATGAATTATTCAAGCACGCGATCTTAAGTGATGTCTGAAACATCTATATCGCATTCGGTGCCACATCGCTTTTGTCGGTCAATTGTGTGTTTCACTTAATTCGGTGTAGCCGGCTGCATGTAGAAATTTTCTTCATCTTTTTCGAATCACTCGAAGGATTTCATTACCTTTAAATATCATTTCATTTTACTATATAGATGGTTTTTATTAAATTACACGTGGCAAAATATAATTGAATGGTTTGCCTTTTAATGTTTGCAGGCATTAGTGTGAAATTGAAAAAAATATACATTCAATTCAATTGGTATAAATGCTTACGCATTGCTATGCATACGGTATTGAAGAAAGGCATCAAATTAATGATGCAACGAATTTTAATATCGATTCGAAAATTATTTGCAAGCATCCAACACGTCACGTATAAACTCATAAGAAATAAAGATAGTTAAGTTTTTATACAAACTGACACTAACCTAATCGTTTTTTGTTCTCTATTCAAAGTCGTATGTTTAATGTGACTAGATTTAAACCATAATCGGTTTTTTCGCAATAATCACGTCTAATTTAAAGGCTGCCATTATTCTTTTGTGCTTTAACCATCGCATGCGGCGCTAAGAGTAGCACTTTCGCTGCGTAAATTACGCCTTATAATGAGCGAGGTGGAGTTTCTGTTGTGACATCTGAACGACACAACTAATAGCGGCTTTCAAATCACACGCACTAATATATTACGTAATGAGAGTTGTGTTTATACTTTTTTGGGTAATTTTTAGCTGTTTTTTGGCTGTCCTATATTTGGAAGGAAGACTCGACACTTTAGAACAGATTTTAATATAATTTTTGTTACTAACAACACTATACACATCGCTTGTATTCATCCTTTCGATTATTTATATAATATTTAAGGATTTAATCAAAATAAATAAATTATTTGCGTATAATATGATTTATTCAGTGATACTTGAGTGTTCGTTCCTTTCATATTTTTCTGACCTGACTTTTTGTGCTCAATGTATGGATAGACTGGATAAAGAATTCCTTAAGTAACCAATCTGCGTGTACACAGATTAAATTTTAAATCTGAAGCAATATTCTATATTATTAGTTGAGTTTTGTTGGTGGAATCTGTAAGAACCGGATCATTGTTTCAGTTTTCATTCAATCAAATTATCGTGCAATGAAAAAAGAATGATTTAAAAATATATTAGTAGCTAGACACAAACTGGAGCATATCATTATTAAATTAAGTTTTAATAATGATATGCTCCAATTTATTAATGATAGTTTCTAATGAAAAACATAACATTCGTAACAGATCTGTTGCAGTTGATTTACGATTGCTTATAAGCATAAGGAATATTCATACCATGAATATTAATTTAATGCGTATTCGTTCGTTTAACATTTCACGTTCATTTGTTATTCGGGAATCATTTTTCCTTTGCGATAATGTTCAGTAAGCAAGTAAAGATTATAAAGTTAAAAAAAAATTGTATATAAATATTGCTCCTATTAATAATCGTGAGTAATAAGTAATAAAAATAATTAATCTTATTAATAATTGTGTTGGGTATCGAGGAAAGCGATAGGTCGAAAGG
>DWHO01005073.1:0-10569 GCA_018247575.1 Eurytides lysithous rurik | reverse complement strand
TTTTTTAAATTCAACGCCCCCCCCCCGCCACAACCCCCTATTTTTCTGCGCCCCCCCCCCATTGTAAAAACTACAACAAAAAATCCCCCCTTTTTTAAAATATAAAAAAAAAAAAAAAAAAAAACTAATGCTGCTTGATTTGTTAATACGGTGCTCTCATAAAATTGTTTGATTGACATCTATCATTAAAAGGATATCTAGCAATATAATGATTAATTTAAACTAAGCCGTATTAACAAATTTTTACTAAAAGAGATCAATGGAAGAAATTAAATGAACGTATTCTAAATGCATAGACAAACGGGCTGCACCAAGCGATCAAACACATCAACAACAATGAACAGACAACAGATAACATAGACAACAGATAACATGCATAAGCATATGTCATTTATAAGTATAAGATAATCATGCAATTGACTATCACAGACAACACTTACAAATACAGGAAGACATAAGCGCAAGTCACTTATTATAAGGGACACTATAGGTTTATTTGACCGCTCTCCAAGATTTTTCCTTGAAAAACATAACCAGGGTTTTAAAGGACTACTTGATTTTTTTTTTTATATTCTAAGCTGCCATTTTGGTAAATGCTAAATTAGTTCTCATTTAATTAGCTTACTAACATACCTTCATGTTGAATGAAACAAAAAATTACGAGACTGTATAAGTAAATCGATAATTATTTCTCCATAATAACATACGTTAGTCACATTGTGTCACATAATTTTCAACAGCAAAGTATGTTACTGTAGCATTGTTTAAAGTTTCCTTTTTTTTTTAAATTGTCGAACCGACTGAAACAACGTATCATAAAAATTATAAAAATTCTATTCAACTCAGTAAACAAAAGAGTGTTTTGTGGGAATGTGAAAAAAAAATGTGTCTAAAACTGCAGACTGAGCTCGTTTTGTGAAACGGTTTAGATGAATAGTTGGTTTTGGTTTTATCCATTACAATAACGTCATTCCACGGCCATGCAGAATTTGAAAATACTACAATTAGATTGTAGCCAAACATAAAAATAATAAACAGCTGGTTTCGGGATGTGCACAATCAGTATACAGTGAAAATTATTTTACATATTTAACCAAATGTGCGGGATCAGTTCACGCAAACCGACATTCAACCTTCATCAATATGTTACTTTCAATTGACACAACAGCTCTTCAGACCTATGTTACCCGCATTTTAACAATTTTAGAGGATAATTTTAAGTTACCTCGAAAAGTTAGGCAACATTATATTTTTAAAAGTTTATGAAATATTTTATCTATATTTAAAAATGTTCAGGTCAACCATTAGTACATATTGTTTATGCATTGTGGCCTACACGGCAGTTATATCGCGTTGTATTTCATTTAAATACCGATTAGTATGTATAAATATACTGTAAATATTTTAAATCAGCCTAGGCATGTTAAAGTTTAAAAAAAAAATTGTCTGGGTTTTATACAGAAAAAATTCTGGTAATCCTTTATTATTTCTGGCTAAATATTATCTTATATAGGAACCGTGTCAAAGCGCTGTTTTATTAGCGATACAAAGGAACAAATGTTTTCTCAAATTTACTAGCGTTTAAAATTCGACATCAGTGCACGAGTTATTCAAAACTCCGAAACGCATCGGTGAAAGTTCAACTTAAATCATTCGACCTTCATTCCCGGGTTCTGTGATTCAGTTACTTACCTGAAATCTGTAATAATATTTAGCACTATCATTCGGAGAGGAATATGACTCAGTACTGGAACGTAATAAATGCCAACTATCTAATTCATGATAACATCGCACGACAGGATGCATGACAGGGTCTACTAACTATACTACTTGCATGGCTGGAGACAGCATCATCACAAGAACACCGAGGAAAAGTTCACTAAAAACTGTCAACAGACAACAGTGAAATATCAAAACTGCCGCATACTCCACAATGCAATGCAATTTTCAAAGATAGATAGATAGATAGCAGAAGAAAAATCAAGAACAGACTCAACGCATAGAAGGGTTAGTCAAGACTCAAGTAAAATGGAAACAGTAAAAAACCAAACACATGGAAATTAAAAGAAAAAAGAACACAAACTAAACACAAAGGAAAAGAACGATAGAAATTTTATCGAGGTTTTAATTTAGGTTTGTTTTTTAATCACACTTACCAATGACAGCCATATATTGGTTATAAGTAGTTGATTCTTCTCGTCCTATTTGGTTAGACGATGTCAACATAAACAGAGAGAAAGGGCGCAGTCAGTACAATGTTCTAGACAGCTGTTACTCCACACGCTGGGCACACACAAGTTGGGGACCGGCGCGCGGGAGGGTCCCACGCGTGGGAGCTTCCCGCGCGCCGTCAACACACAATCTAATGTCGTTAGGCGATGACGGAACAACAATATAACACCGACTCTCCATGCGACAGATCCGCCGCGACGGCGCCTCTAGCCGCCCCCGCCCACTTACCCGTCACCCTGCAACGGTGCATCGTAACGCAAAAGCGATATACAACGGATCGACTGTACAGTGCAAACTGCGCTTTTAGCATGTGAGGAATTTAAAAAAGGAAACGGTAGCCGGAAGCGGCCGTTGGTGGCAATGAGAACTTTACCGTGGAACGTAGCAAGGGCGGGGCAGCGAAGGCGCCTAGCCCGGCACCTACCACTTACCAAGTTAAGCCAGACGTTTGTGGTCAGGATTTGGTTTTTCTCGTCCTTATTTTGTTAAACGGACACGCGGCAAAGTGGGGAATGAAAAACATAGAGTGAATCCACGTGAATTTGTATGACGATATACAGCATGGCCCGCCGTTCTTTTTATAATTATTACTAAACATTGTATATTAAATGAATGGGTTTCTTTTTTTCCATCGCATGCCGTTGCTTGTAGAAGACGAACGACTTTCATAATCTAGTGAGATTCTTAAAACCTTATTTTAATGGTGTGAATGTGAACAAACATCAATTCTTCAATTCTTCATTTTAACTTTTGCGGTGGAAAAAAAACTACCCGCTTGAGTTTACTAAAAACTACTGTTTCAATTTATAGCTCACCGTCCTTAACTAGCACAGTGTTCTAACCTAACACGGTTACCATCAATATCAATAGCATTGTTTTTTGCCATCGACGAAGCAGCTAGAGCAATTTCAGTTGTGAACAGTGCGTTAGTAGTTATACTGATGACAACAAAGCCCTTTTAAATAATTCCGCCGGCGACAATTTCGCGTACTCCGTGACAATACGCATTCATACACCATAAAGGATGAGCAATTTCATAGAAATTCCGTTTTAACAGGGAGTTGCAGTTTATGTTAGCATATTTAATTCTTTTGTAGCAAGCTAACGTTCACGTGTACTTTTTAATAATAATAATAATATCGTGGTCAGCTCACACATTGCCATCTAATCCCAAACTAGGCAGAGCATGTACTATGGTAATCAGACAACTGATATACATACTCATATATTTTTAATTAATACTTATATAGATAATTAACACCCAGACACAGAACAAATACCTATGCTCATCGCACATATATTTTGTCCTGGGTGGGAATCGAACCTACGACCTTTGGTTGTGCAATCAGGAGCACTAACCACTACACCAACGGGCCAGTCGAATCGCCTTAATGCAAGAACAAATAAACTGTTTCTTTATCCACCACCTTCCCTATAAAACATTCCCACCTTGCAACACCCGCACACCCCACGGTGCCGTCAGGTCACTCACAAACAGGTCAGGAACAAACAGGAAGCGAGCTCCTAAACGCATTACGACTAACACGATTAGTTAGTCGACGATAGTACACGGGCCACGTGTTGTAGGTTAACTGACACGTTATTGTGTCAGTGTGCGGAAAAAGCAAATTAAACTAAGCCATAGAAACGAGCACAAAGTACCATGACCTGACAGAAAATCGGCGTGAAGTGGAAGTGTTCGTACTTCCGCGTTTCGGCCGGTGGGTGAGGTGGCCGGTGACCCAACCTCCACCCAAAAAATTTCATTGAAGTCTTGCAAGTCTTTCCATATTGCATTTTGAATTGGGCAGGGGTCATCACTTACCATTAGGTGAGCTCTTTGATCGTTTGCCTCCTAATCCGTAACAAAGGTCACAAAGGACCTAAGGTGATGCAGACTTTCAACACTCATGGATGAACATATTATTTATTTATTTACACTTTATTGCAAAAACCATTGGAATTACAAAGAGCAGACTTAATGCCATTAGGCATTCTCTCCCAGTCAACCCGGGGCGTCGAGACAAATTGTGGTAGGTGCAATAAAAAATGTTATATTTTAAAGAACTATTTATAAAAATATATTCTTTGATTAATATATAGTTATAATATACATAAAAATATATATGACAGATATATCATATAACTGATTTAATAGCGACATTACGACAACAGCAAAATCAATACTTTATATAGTTTTTCGATAAAAATCATTAATCAAGCGCTTGAATAATGCTCTGCTGGAAGGTTTTCGTATGTTTTCAGGCAAGGAGTTCCAAAGTAGTGTAGACTGGACGGTGAATGAGTTACCGTAGAAACAAGAAACATGTAGTGGAATTCCAATCTATCTATCAAATCGCAAAGATTCTATGAAAACGCATTTTGCTCCGGACACTACGTTTAATTCGTGGAACGACTATATCCACTATTGTCTGCGTCAACTTTATTTACGTCAAATAACACCGCAACTAAAAAATACAGCCGCCAAGTGGTCTCAATTTTAACAAACATACGTCAATAATGAAGTAATTATCCCTACGGTGTACGCGACTTGTACTTATTTTGAGACCAGGGGAAAACCAATTTGAAACTTAAGGGAAGAAGTTAGAAAATTACTCATTCTATTCGGTTTACTGAAAGTTGATTCATGTTGGGAAATATAACAATATAGGAAGCATCTACTATGCTTCCTATATTGTAGGATTGGGTAGGGTATTAAAGAAAAAATATTATTTTATATTCTGTATTGAAAAAAGCTTTTTAGCTGAAAACTTAGATAAAACACTATTGAAATACTCTGAAACGCTATCCGTTTATTTCGAATCAACACTTTGTGAAGGACAATAAACATTTTCGTATTAAACTCGTTTAAAACTTTTTGATGTATCATATTATTTTCTGACTCGCACAAATCGAGACTTCTTGTTTTTTTCTTCTCGACAAAAGACTCTATTCATTCACAAAACAAAAACGCTGTTTACTTACATTTCAATTCAGCTGACTTATTAAGTTAAAGTTAGAGTTCTTTATCACACAACTAGAGAGAATATTTCTCTTGTACTTTACTTTGGAAAACTTGAAAATGACGTCATCGTTCTAATCACAAGAGGTCGATTGTTAAGGATACCGTAAAAGGCATATAAACCATTAAAATACCCATAAGCGATAACGCAAGCACTTAAAGCCTCATAAAGATAATGTTTAAAATCTTTATCACTGATAAGTATGACAACATAGAATTATTCAGACTGATTCATTTATCAAATACCTATCAAACCAACTCGAAAGGAAATGTTTTGATACTCATGTTAGTACTTTAATATCATTACTGCTACGTGCAAAAACACTTTACAGGTAAATACAATTTCCGCGCTATGTTTTTCGCATGTTTTGCGAAAATAATAACGAAAAAATGAAACCGGTGCACGCGGTTTGCTGTAAGTCGGAAAGTAAAGCAAATCGCATTAGCACTTTAAAACATTTTGTCATAACATCATGTCATAAAAAATCATGAATAACAACAGTTGTAAATTTGATTTATTAATAATGTATAATATTAATAAATCAAATTCACAAATGACCTCGCGTCACTGAAAAGTACACCTAATTCTGTTTTTACACGGTAGATTGGTTCCAGAAAAAAGCGTGTAAAAAAAGACATTGATCGTATGCAAAAATATTAGCACATTTCAATTGCTCGATTCAATTTCGCAGATATTAAATTTGACAAAAAAAAAGGTAAGCACAAAAAATTTTAAATCGTGCTAAATGGAATAAATTCGTGTACAAAAATTAAAAATATTTTATTTTCAAACCGTGTTATATCAAAACCGTGTAAAAACAGAATTAGGTGCATACACAAATATTCCCCGGGTGGGAATCGAACCCACGAACTGCAACGCCGAAGCCAATTACTTGGCAACTGCGCCCTACTGTGTTGCAGTTTGAAAGGTAATGATGATAGCTTAATTATAGGGCATAGTGTCAAGCAATTGGGAACTGGCGTTGTTAGAAACAAGTGTAATGCTTAACATCAATATATTTCCATTATATTTACAGTATATTACCAAATAACAGTAACAGTGAAGTTTACTAACCAGTTTCATTGAAAACAGCTGCTCTAATCTCACTGACGATGACTGCGCCTACGAGCAGCTGTTTCGCATGCTCGTAATCAAAATCTATGCTGTCGCTGCCACCGTTCCGTACGTCCGTCAGAAACTCGTCTAAACTGTTGTATCCTAACGCAAATGTATTGATCAACATCTCATTTGTAATAGTGTTCACATTTAATTCCTTTAATTTTTGGTGCACCTGAAATGTTATATCTCCATTTGCAAAAAAAAATGTGTTGAAAGTAAATATGATTAAGTTCCAAAGAGTTTACCAAAAAGTTTACCTTTTCATATTTTTATTTCAAAAATTCAAAGACAAGCTCAATATTTAGCAAACTAGGAGAGTAATGACGAGATCCAATTAAATTTCCAATATCCGAATCCTAACATGGAAGACTTCAAATTAGGATTAAAGGCTTCGCAATAAAAAAAACTTACAGGTACTGTTATGTCCAAGTATGCTTCATCAATAGAAGCCCTTTCTAACAATGGTGTAAACCTTTGAAGAACTTTCGCTACTTCCTTGCCAGCATCACGGTATCTAAAAAAATTATGAAATAAACAAAATTACTAAAAACATATTTTGAACTTTGAAATTTTTTGTATGTTCATAACACTACCTATGCTGTCAACAAAGACTCATTTTACATTGTTGAAAAGCAAGCAGACAAATAATAAGTTTTCAAGGAAGCATTTACAAGTTTGTCTTGTTCCTGAAATGTAGAGTAATCAAAGGCACACATAAACTTTACAGGTATATAACATGCCAAGTTCCCACTGGCGTTAAGCATGGTAAACTTAAACATACAAATAATAAAAATAATAAAGTATTAAGATATTTTATGTTTTCAATATTGTTTTTTACAAATGTTTGTCATAAGGAACATATGTTAACAATTTGAAACAAGAAAAAGTCTTCAAAACATTCACAATATAAATTTAAGATAAAATATTATGCCTTGATTTTTTTTTCACAGTTTAAATTTATGGTTAGGAATAGCAGAGTACTAAATTATGATCTCAAATATTTAAATTATGGTTAAATAACCACCAGGACTAGTAGATAAGTAAGATATAGTGCTTATTTTAATTAGGCTGAACCTCCTCCCGCCCTTTAAAAAAATATTCATCAGTAACGTTGGCATCACATTTTCAGCATGAATTGTTTGATAATGTAAGCATCCATGGGCAGCATTTACTATCAGATGAGCCACTTGCTTGTTTGCCACCTAGTACACAAAAAATTATATAGATATTTGGCATTTACCTACTTGGTAATATCTGCTTTCCCTCTGACACATGGTACTGATGGTAGCTGGATTTCAGGACATTTCTCCTTAGCCTCATCTCCTCTCATATGCCTAGTAACCCCCATAGCCCTTGCAACATAGTTGACTGCAATAATCCTAAAAGTATTAATACATTTTAAAATAACCAGAATATCAAATTAGTTGTTAAATTAGGCCAATTAAAGTTATTTCTTTTTTGAAATCTATAAGCTTGGCTGTAAACGGAATGTGTCTATGTGTATAGAATGTAATATATAATATTTAAAAATAGGTAATTTATTACTGTTTGTTTGTAACCTTTAAATAAGAACTAACACCTGATTTAACCGTTATGAAAAGTGTAAGAAGAAATATTGTATTTCAATTATGTTTAGTGAATATTATATACGCAAGTTGAAAACTGCTATGAAAAATGATGGATTTGTTTTTTACCCGCCCCCTTTCCATGGATTATACTGAACAACTGCTATTGGTTTTCCTTTTAATTCTGGATTTAATTTTTCTTCAACTTGGCAGTAAAAGCAGTCCATATCAATTAATACCACAATTCGGTTTTCTTGATTCATGGTTGATTTGACTATATTCAATAATTATAAAGATATTAATATATTCTTATTTCATTTGTGATAAAATATTTAACTTCATAATAAGATAACATTCCATTTTATTACGGTTATTCTTAAATTTTAATTTACTTTCCCGCTCATTGCAGTATTTATTTTTTAATAATGACATTGACATACAACATCATTAAATTTATAAATTTATTTCACGACCGTGGATACATAGTTCCTCGAACACTGATGACATTTAATAAAAATATTGTGAAATAATGCGTATGATAAAGAAACATCTAAGTAAATAAGTTACGTTTAAGTTATTACTTAAATGATAACAAGTGCATGTTATTTGACGGCTATGTTCGAGACGAGAGTTCGAAATAGGCTTGGTTTAGTCCGGGAAAAGAGAGTATTTTTACACTTTTTTTAAAATTTAATTACTACACTCTTTTTAAAATGAACTACTATTTTCCACTTGCGAAATCTTTCCAAACGGCAGCGTCTTGGAGATGGAAAGTATAAGTACAGGATTTCTGGATGAATAAAAGTGGATCGAGCGTTCGGTGGAAATGTCCAGTACTTGTGGGACTTCCGAAATATCGTTTACGTACAGTGAAAAGAAGATTGGCGACAGTGCTTTGGTACTTCCACCTTAGGGTGGAACATACAGCTTGAATAGTGTAATCCAATCTTTGTTAGATATCGAAAAGATCAATATAACAAATAGGCTTGTGGCGTACTGGACGCACATAACGTTTAATAAGAAACACGAATAATACAGCTCTAAAAAGAACCTTTTAACGAGCCCACGATCATAACAAGAAACAAGAAATGGTAGTCCTGAAAGGGACTGTTTGTAAATTCGATCGTGGGCAACGCGAAGCTCTGAAAAGAGCAGTAATTTAGCAAAATACACACAGTCACAAGGAGTCAACAAGCATTTTTACTTCGAACCCGCATTAACCTCCAAACAAGTATCTTTAGCTTTAGCCAATTAGTATTTATGGTAGGTTTGTTTTTTGTAGATATAAGTGAAGATAAACAATTCTTGTGATTTTATAACATTTCTTGTGATGTATCAAATATTTGTTTACGAATTGTTGATTGCTTGTATAGAAAACTATAGCCTGCGAAAACCGATAATTTTTATGCTAATTTCAGATGAAAAACAGTAGCGTTTAACATGCAAGAAGATTTATGAATAATATTTGCGCAATTTGCCTTTACGCATATACATATTTATTAAAATTTCAAGGTTATGTTATGTATTTGTACAAAATTGAATGTTATGTTTTGGTCACGATTTTACATTTTGGAGTGAATCGTAAATCAATTTTTCTCTGTTCAAAGAAGAAACCTGTTACTAAAATAAAAAACAGTTTCCATATAAACTTCATTCTACCTCTCAGGTTTTAAGTTTCCAGATAATAAAAGACAGATCGATCCACTCAATTCAAAAAATGGCTCTGTCTATAGATTAATCAGTTAAACCAAATGTTTTTCTCTAGATATTGTATTTTAAAAAGAGAGTCAATAAAATGTGTCATAAATTTAACGTGATTACTACATTATGTGAATTGCTTTTAAATTCCGAGAAATGTTATGATAAATGATTTTCGTGTAAACGAAATAAAAAGGTAATAAAATATACTTACTATGTATACCATATTCTTGATGTCATAGATCCGGCAGTGGATACTTCAACTTCTTCGAAAGCAACAACTAGCAACCCTGTCGAAAATATTATAAAAATATACATTTCAACTCAGACAAAACTTGCGAAGGCAAAATTACCTAACAAGAAAGAGAAAACAAATTCCCCGTTTCGAACTTTTTGTTCCATTTTGTAATTATCCGAAGAGGTCTCCACTCCTCCACTTGGAGGGTGATGTACCACCCTTTCACAAAGAAAAGGCTACCTACCTGTAGCTATATTCGTCAGCCGTCGAGTTGGCAAAAAATGTTTTAAAAATAAATTTAACCTGTATAAGAACAAAACTTCAGCGAGGCCTACAATATCGATTTCGAATTCTTAAATATGCAGACCTAAACAGACTTACAAAAAATTTTCTTTACATTGTTTTTATTGCTGTAGACCTTTATTTTCATATTATTTTTTAATATAAATAAAACACAACTAAAATTGGAAAACATGCAAAACCGCATCTTTGTTTATGTAAACTGGACTAAAAAAATTTACTCAGTTCCGTGAAAATATAGTATAATATATATATAATATAATGAAAAACTAAGTCTTGTCACAATGAGATATTTACCACATAATATTTTTATCTTTTTGATTAAAAATCAAAAAGAAGTAAGTTTGTATAGTTATTGTATCAAGCTATATATATATATATATATATATATACT
>DWHO01005072.1:0-10569 GCA_018247575.1 Eurytides lysithous rurik | reverse complement strand
AGCCGGGGCTGTGGGCCAGCTGCGGCCTGACGGCGCACTCGCGGCGCATCCACGCGCGCCTGCACCGGCTGCAGGTGGACCAGCAGCTGCCGCTGCCCACCTTCCCGGTGCTGCTGGCGCCCGTGCCCCCGCCCAAGTCCGTGGCCAACGACGACCCCAACGGTAATCTGCCACCGCCAGAGCCACCTGGCCACTTGCTACGTTCACAAATATATTAATGACATTCCCAGGTCGTGAATGTGACGTGAATAATATTAACGCTAGGAACGAAAACAAGTTTGTTTTACCTAAGAATCGTTAACAACGAGTCAGTGATTCTTTTTATAGGCAATGTATACGTTTTTACATAGGATCCCAGAAAACATCCAGAAAGCTATTACCAAATTTAATAAATTGTAAAGGGACGTTTGTGTGTTAAAAGTTTTTATACAGTAAATGATTTTATTGAAGAGAGCACTCCATGAGAATGATACGTTCGCCTCTAGGCCATTTCTAGATGCAAATTATAAAAATTGTCAACGTATTTTTTTTGTATTCTTTAAAAAAAGAAAAAAAAGGGAAGTTGAAGTCCCGCTGACTTTCTTTCGCCAGTTCTTCTCAGGACTGGGGTATTTTTTTCCAAACAGGTAATAGACGTCCTGAATCGGTTGGAAGGAAAATATAATTATTACCCGCATGTTATATGGATATTGAAATTAATTGTTAAAGTGTAAGATTTATATCTATTTCAGTACAATATTTTATAATATTTTATTTCGCAGGCATGAAACCTTTTATCGAGGTGTCTATAGTCGAGCGTATAATGGAGCACAGCAAAGTCCGCCAGTACAAGTACTATAAAGTTCTGATCCAAGAGTTTCACGTTAAAGTGGATATGGGACTCGTCAACGCGCTCATGGGCATGTTCCCACAGAGGCTGCTCACAGAGCAGGAAGCGGTGAGTCTTTTAATTGTCTAATTAAAGACGAATTTAAGACTGATACGATACTAAGTATTCATTAAATTTTTACAATGATCTTTTCTTATCACGCTAAAATTAAAATATTTCAAGTATTTATAACTATCTTAGAACAGGGACAGCGTTTTTTTCAAAAGTATTATCGTCTATATTGTGGTATCATTTTATGCATCATTTATTTCCACATATCCTTGCTTGATTAGGGCTATGCACTGGGAACAAAAAGTATTGTTGAATAACATACTAAATTACGGTGGCATAGACTAACATTATGTATTTATCGTTTGTTTAAAATCCATCTATACAGTAGATTATTATGTGTGTTATGTTTTCATAGACACAATTTTAATTATAATCTCAATTTGTTTCAGTTGGATGCATTCCAGCTAGACTTGGAAAGAGCCGGTCAACCCTTGGAGGCTCTAGCTGCCTTAGGCGTCGCCTCTGATCAGAAGAATTTCTATGACAATTTACATTTATCACCGCTTAAGGTAAAATAAAAAAACTCAATAAGTAATAAATAAAAATCTTAATAAGCTTGGCCCCATCTTTATTTTCGTCTCAACAATTAACTGATGCATTTGATTTGCAATGTTAAGATGACAGAAAAATAGCAAATGATGCTGGCGGACGGAATCAGCGGCCTTGAAAGTGAACGAAATGTCTTATACATTATAAAATAATTTATTTTAAAATGAAAGTAATTCTTTTTTTATAGTCATAAATTTCCTTTTGTCCGTGAATGCTTGCCATATTTATAACTACAGGACTTAAACCTGAAGGAAATCGTTGTAAGATTAAAGATTATTAAAACTTGTCTTTTCTCGAATTCACTGTGGGAAAATTAAGATATAAAATAAAAAGGAGTGCTTACTTTTGCATTTAAGGTTCATGTATCATTCTCTCTGGGCGGTGCCACACAACTGCCTACTTTCGTTGGAACTCTTTTACAAAGTATCGGCGTTACACTGACCGATATGAACGATGTCGTGTTCAAGTAAGTTGATCTAAATTCTTTACTACTAATGTAATCTACTAAATGTCATGGTTCATTTTGAAGTTAAGTGGAAGAAGCATGGAGAAAGTACAAGACAGATTAAATTTATACCATTTCAATATTAGTTTACTAATGTTTTCTGGGACAAACTGACCAGAAGTCGACAAATCTTTTTTTATTTTGCATCCTTTTCTGTTTCTCTTGTATTTTTTTTTGGGATATAAAGTAATCTAACTTTTCGTTCCATTCACCAGCATTTGAGCTTCACTTCGATTTATTTCCTCGTAGTTTATTAAAAACGTACAAAAAAAAACCAATTCATAAAATACTCTTATAATATTAGCAAGGATGTTAGAATATGTCTTTCAATAATTGCTTTTGTTTTAATTTTCAGATTGTCGTACTACGAGAGGAATTATGAATTCCTTTCACAAAAGGAACTGATTGGGCAAGTGCAGAGTCACTACACCGGTCAGGCATTAAAACAATTATATGTCTTGGTGCTCGGATTGGACGTCATTGGTAATCCGTATGGTCTGGTCATCGGACTGAAGAAAGGAGTTGAAGATCTGTTTTACGAACCCTTCCAAGTGAGGTCTTAATAAAAGTTATCATTAAAATTCCTAATGCATCTTAATGTTTCAAGTCACCACTTAAATATAATAAACTTTTAATATTTGTTTTTAGTAATTGTTGCTGGCATTGTGGTCATTAATTAAATATATCTATGCATATTGTATATTGACATAAAAGGTCAACGTGTCAGATTCAATATGGTCAAAGAGCAAATTATTTTGAAATAATACAGTGATTATCTCATGATATTTTATCAAGCATAATTTAGTTTAAACGTACCGTGCTTTCATAAATTAACGTATATCAAATCTTCCACTATTTATCATATTTGAATAATAGTTTTCAAGAGTGATTCGAGCGTCGAAAGTTTAAATTGGCTGTGTGCGATTCCTAGATTAATTCCCTATACTCGTTTAGTTATTTTGTAGTTTAACTTATCGTCCCTTGTCCGCAGGGCGCCATCCAAGGGCCGGGCGAGTTCGCCGAAGGGCTGATGCTGGGCGTGCGCTCGCTGGTGGGCCATACGGTGGGCGGCGCAGCGGGCGCGGTGTCCCGCATCACCGGCGCCATGGGCCACGGCTTAGCAGCGCTCTCGCTGGACAAGGTCGACTTGTGTGGCACACCTTTCATTCGATCGTTTTCCGATTCGAATCCATTTAATTATTCTTCACTTCAATTAATTCATTTATTTTCTTACTGCATAATTAGCCAAACTAAGCATATTTCACTAGAAGATTAAGGAATGCCGCATGTGTAGTGTTTTTGGAAGTTTGATTTTTTTACTAATTATTTATTAAACCTTTATGTTTACCAACTGGAACATGGCAGAGGAGTTTTCTAAATATTAACTACTGCACGTAACTTATACGGTAGCGGTTTAAATTAACTGTTATTACGTGCACCCTGCACGTAATAACAGTTAATTTAAATTGTATATGGGTCAAAAACTTGTTTGATCCATAACTGTTCCATGATCATACTAATAAAGAAAATGTTCTGCATCGCAGAAGAGAAGATGATGATGAAGATGGAATGATGATGATCAGACAATATATTATATTATACAGAGCTGGATAAATTGATTAGTAAGATTGGTAAGATTAGAATGATACATAATTTTTATTGCACTGGCCGTAAATCATCATTCTAGTTTTTATCACTCGATTCATTTTCAAATAAGTTTTTTTCTACTGATGCGATGATTTGATTTTAGATTATTCTTAAGGTTTATTTAAAACAACAAAACGTTTCATTTAAAACAACAAAGACTTACAAAACTTCCATTTTGATCTGAAGTGAAGAAGCGTCAATTTTAACTTAATGTTATATATTTCAATCCAAAGAAAGAACAGCTAGAAAACCAGTAAATGTATTTAAATACATTAACATATTACGTGCATTTCTTTGTTTTTTTTTTCTCGTAAATAGTGTATTTTCCCAATGGTTAAGAGACTTGCAAGTGCAAATCAAAAGTTTTTTTGCATACAACATGGTTTCTTACGTATATTTCAAGTAAATATTTCGATTCATTGCGTGCATTTTATATTTACACTTAATGTGTAAACTATTGTACCACAGGATTACCAACGGCGCAGAAGGGACAACATCAATAAGCCGCCCGCTAACTTGCAGGAAGGGCTCGCAAGAAGTGGAAAAGGACTTGTTATGGTATGTTTTATCTTCATTATGTTCTATTTAAATATTCGACTATTCGTGTTTCATAATGGAATTAATTTACTGTCGAAGTTGTATTCAATGTGATTATTTTATATACAAAAATAAGAATATTTTAAATGCGTCTAATCTAACAGTGGATTTTACATCTTTCAATTTGTAGTACAAAGATCCATCATCGATATTGCGTAAAAAACATTGACAAATTTAGCTGCACATTTAAACTATCGAAAATAAATCATGTTCGAAATACACTAAATTTTTGAACAGTTGGACTATATTAAAGCTTGAAAAAACTTTACTCTGCGTGTACTCTTTTTATAGCCTTTTGCCCACGCGGAGGAATGTGACATTTGGTATATTTACTTATTATATGGAGGGAGAAGTGTAGGAAGCTGTAACTTGTGTACATTTGCATAAAATATAACATTCTTTGTTTAATTTCATATGGTCCATGTCAAGTCATAAATGATTGAAATTGAATTGAATCACATTCGAACAACATTTTGAAAATTATTAGAACACTCTTTGACAAAATAACTTCAACGATGTTTAGTGTTTAATAGTTAATGAATTTCGTTCGACTGACGACCGTTGAACGACCACAAAGACCACAAGGCGTGATCTAACGATCGAGGACTCTGACACTTAGGGCGTGGTAGACGGAGTGACCGGCGTGTTCACGAAGCCCTTCGAGGGTGCCCGGGACCAGGGCGTGGAGGGCTTCTTCAAGGGACTGGGCATGGGCGCCGTGGGATTGGTCGCCAGGCCCACCGCTGGGGTCGTGGACTTTGCTTCCGGATCCCTGGATGCCGTTAAGAGGTGCCTCACGGGTCGATGGGTCGCACGCTTTTATTCTAAGGAGAATGGGATTGTCTCGTGCTTTTGTCCACCTGCTTTTTCGTCTTGTCGCACTCTATTAACAGTCTTATTGTCGCTTGTTGTCAATGATTCTTTTTTAATTTACAGCACGCGCCATTACTTTATTTGAATGTTGAAAATACCGTACGGCACACATACACATTTTTTTAGCACTGTCAAACGTCTGTTTAGGATTGAGTAAAATAGTATTTGGCAAATGTCGTAAAATAAATAATTTGGTTCTTAATATTTTTCTCTGCGTAGCATAAAAAAATATTATTTATAATTTATTACTTACACTATTATAAATATAGAGTTCGAAATGATAATGGTATATTAGTTGCCTTCAAACTTAGAACAGTTAAACGATAAAGAAAGATTTTGGAAGGTAAAAGCAGGAAAAGTAGAAGGAGGAGGAGGCAAAAGAAAAGAGGACACTTGAAAAGGAAAGAGGAGGGAGGGAGTGGGCTACCACTGGCCACCTCACTTACCGGACGAAACGCGAGAGCACAAACACTTCCACGCGATTTTCTGTGAGGTCATGATACTTATCTGATTCGAGCCGGCCCATTTAGCAGCGGGAGCAGTTACGTGGCTCTACTACCGTTAAATTATATGTACTAAAATAAAAGAGTAAGAGGTTCAAATAGCGTCTATATTTTTTTTACATTTAAAACTATAATAAAAAAAGAACGGCACGGTAACTTCTTCTGATTCGGCTAGAAAATTACAAAGTACTTTGCACTGCTACGCGACACCACATCGTAGCGCTGATATGTGCTACGCGAGTCGACTTAAAGTGGGTCTAATGTTAGGGCGTAGTGGACGGCGTCCGCGGCGTAGTGACGCGACCCATCCAAGGCGCGCAAGAAGGCGGCGCCGGCGGCTTTGTCAGAGGGCTTGGTCGTGGCGCGGTCGGTTTGGTCGTGAGGCCGGTGGGCGGGGTCGTGGACTTCACTTCCGGCCTCCTCACTTCCGTCAAAAGGTCCCCGCAGTTTTGGACTGTCCGTTTGGACATCTGGAAATTTCCATCGGTTTATCTCCTACCTTGATTTTAGACTATTGCTAAAGTTGGTTTTCAATAGGTTAATTTTGGATATAAACTTCTTAAAACATAAGATATTCCGCCATAGTACGACGATGCGTTGGTTAGAGTCGCGTATTTAGTGATAGGTGATTTTAAACAACTAATAAGTGTGTTTTGTGGAAGTGTTTTTTAGCTGTATATGTAGTCTGAAATAGATTATTATGTTAGAGAATTTTGATTAACATGCGGTACTAAAAATAAATTTTGTAAATGTGTTACGTACACATGTATGTGTGTGAATACAATGTATGTATGTGCATAGTATATATGTAAATAGCGCATGTTGATATTTTTTATTTGGTTTTGTGTAGCACATTAGCGCCTAGACGCTTTTTTTTATTAAGTAATAACTAACAAACGTTTTATGCATGCTTGCCTAATATAAAAATTTTAATAATAGAAAGTTGCTTCTTGGATTTTTTTTAGTTACCTTACCTATCTTCTTGGTTTTAGTTTAATTATCTTACCTAGTTATCAAAAATTAAACCATTTTTTACTCATAAGTAATAATGATTTCTCAAACTTTTTCCCAACTCTATTGCGTTGATATATTCTCTGTACTTTCGAACCACTTCCCAGCTCCTTTGGCCATTGTGATTGTAAATTATTGAAAGTGTACAAACTTGAATCTACCACTTATTATTATTTTGTGTAATTTTATTTATGTCTGTTTAGTTTTCGTCTGCCATAAAAATAATATAAATAATCTGTGGCACAGGGCGGCTGATTTGTCGGAGGAGGTGACGAAGAGACGCGCCGCCCGCTACCTACCGCCGGACGCAGGCGTGAGGCCTTACTCGCGTCTACAAGCCGAGGGATACAAGCTGCTCTCCGAATTAGAGAAGGTAAATGTTCCTACTCATTATCTCAATTCTATATTAGGTGCATTGAAAGTCAAAGGTAATTTGTTAATCAATCAAACATATTCGCACGATTTCTATAAGTGGTAACACTTATACAGAGTCTGCTCGACGTGGTACTAATGTGTTGCCAGTTATTCTATCGTCAAGGAGTAAAGTATAAACACTTTTGTCCGGTTTGAAGGACAATGTCGCCAGTTTTATTACTGGGCTTATAGAACATCTTAGATCTCTGGGATGAGTGCAGCACAGGATAAACCAGATTTCGTGTAGCAGTCGTTATGGTCTATAACCCATATAGGTTCCCAATGAGGGTGGTACCGCCCCCTAGTGGGCACTGCAGCTTTTCGTGGGGGTCGATCAGTGAGAGAGAGAATTAATTTTTAATTTGTGATTGTTAATAGATAATAGACACATATATTGGTATATACCTATTATGTAAAAGGGGGCGTGGGACTTTTTTCTTTAATGTTTATAAAAGGGGTGGTAGTCCATATAAGGTTGGGAACTAATGTTAAAGACACAATGTTAGTACTACCCAAGGCGGACACTGCAATAGAGTCTTACCGCTTATAATGTAACTTTGACCTATGGAAAAAGGACAAAATAACAAATAAATACATGATATAACAAAAATTTAAAACTACACCAAAAAGAAAAGCAAATATTTAACAAAAACCTTGTCTGCGCACACGGTTATTGTATCTCGCTAGCATAAGCGAAGTCACGTAAGCATAATCCATTGTGTTGTATAATAATAATAAAACACATGATATTAGTAAGTGCTCACTTTCGTTTCCGGCTTCAGGGCAAGTTCGTGAGCACCGACACGTACGAGGCGCACGTGTGGGTGATCGCCGCCAAGGAGGTGGTCATGTGCACGGACAAACGGCTGCTCTACCTCGAGAGGAACAACGTCTTCGGCGGCTGGCAGGTGCGTGCCTCATTGTTGATGGACTGGATAATAAGTAGACAATAATCAAACACAAATTATTATTTTACAATTCATTGTAAAGTAAATAGTATATAACCAACTAGAAGTAGTATCCAGTGTAATGGAAGTTATGATTGTTTGAGTAAATCCGAGTAGTGCTTAGATCGAAGAATGTTAGGAATGTCAGTCTGTTCATTTAAGTAGTCGGTAGTTTGAGGAAAATTGAAACGTCAAAAGTTGTTGCAGTTTTTTTCGCTGCCTTAAAAGTCTCGAATATTTTATTAACTTTACGGATGTTCAGTTGATCAATCTGAGTGTACTTTGTATCTGTGATTTCATGTTTTCGATAGCCTTCCCCTTTTAGGGATACTTCTCCCTAAGCAGGAACAGGCTTTTTTTTTATAAAATAATAATCTGAATAAGTAATAGTTATTTCATGTTGTTATCGTAGAAATTGTAAGAAGTCGCCTCTATAAGCTGTTAACTCGTCCGACAGATCGTGTGGACGTACCTGTGGTCGGAGATCCCCGAGGTGCCGACGGCCGTCAACAAGGGCGTGTACATCCCCACCGCCAAGAAGAAAGTGCTCGGGATGTTCCCCAGCTCGGGCTCGGGCAAAGTGATATTCCTGTACGACGAGCTGCAGAAGAGATATCTGCTGGCGCAATGCGAGCGGCTGATGCGGGCGGGCCGTTGACAGGGAGCGGTAGAAAGAACGCCCCCAGCGCAGTGGCTGGCCGAGTTCTTTCTACTATTTTTAGATACGCGCACCGCGCTATCCGCCATCGCCTATCACTTGAACCTGCACCACTTGGGCCTCCGAGGCTTCCGCTGATCTCGCTTCGTGTGAACTCCGCTATCGAACTGTATAACCGCCTGCTATATCTTAGTGTATTTACGTACAAATCCGCTATATAGATATTTCATTATAAAAACCCACCGGTGACATAGTTGGATAACTTTTTGATTAGCCGACTTATTCGATTCGTAATGAAGGTTTATTTACAAGCAGACTACGGTTAATCATTTTTTATACAAAATTTTTAATCAAAACATCCAGTTAAAATTAAATAAAGGAAACTCGCGTCCGTGTATATGGTGTGGGATAGTTTCAACCAAATAAGGACGAAATGATATAACATTTTTTTTAAATGGATCCTGTATTGTGGTACACTACCTCGTTATTAGGTATTACACTAAAAAGGTTGGACGTAAGTTCTCCTCACTTCTATTAAAACTTTTAATACCTTAGAGTATATACTTCTATTATGCATATTGATTTTGTATTGAACTTCTTTATTCAACCATCGTTGCTGAAGAATGTAGAAATGTATTTGAATATATATGATAAAGAACAAGTTACCAGTTGTGATCAGTATCAATCTGCATTTATAAATATTTTTTACGATGTTTTGTAACCTTTTTACTGATAACTTAGTCTTCCGTTAACTTTGTTTTTATTAAGTTTCATCGTATACCGTTGGTTCTAATAAAATGTGCAGTTATTCATTTGTAAATTCATTGGTAATTTCATATTTTATTCTGTTCGACTGTTCCATACTCAAAGCCAAATTGATATGTTTTTATGTATAGTTCATAGTTATTTGAACAGTTCATATATTTCGAGTTACTTTTGTAATTAGGTAAGGTACACTATACAAACGTATTGGTGTTTATTACGTTATATGAATAAAGACGTTTTCAACTTTAATTTGTTTACGAGTACCCATTTTATTCGGGACTAAAGTACGAGCGATTAAAAATGATTAAATTATATACACAGATTATATGAATCGATATTAATCGATTTTCTCTCTGTGTTACTTTAAAAAATAACAGTGCCTTAAGTAAGCCAACGCTTAAAGTGTGTTTATTCGTATAGAAAAAATATTTTCGTTGTAGTTTATTCGGTAAATGTTTATAAACTTGTATTGAAACGTGGGAGATGTTTGAATTCGTTTGCTTCCGTATCTCGGTTTAATTGTGAACGTTTAATGTGCCAGTGCTAACAAGATTTAAATCAACGTACTATTCAGCTTACTGCACTATCTACTTATGTGGACCTGATATTGATTTTTTGAGCTTCTGATTTATTGTTTAGAACATATAAAATATATAACAAATGCTAGTGGTTTTATTATGCCCTCTATGCTTGTTTTAAAATTCAGATATCCCGGCACGTAACTCCATTAGTCTACCGTTGTAATGTCTATTGCATCATGCAATGTTGTAAGGAGGTATTCCCAGACTAACGCTGTTTCTTATCTATATTAGATCGTTAATACAACGAATGCAAAAATTACCACATTTGCAGATGATACAGCCATTAATTTTGTGGTTATTGGTTGTTTGGTCAAAATAAATCGAAGGAAGGCTTTATAAAGTTGATTATTCGCAATGTATACTATGCACTGTGCAAGTCTATTATTATCCACTAAATTCCTCGTAGTGGTGGGACTGCAGTCTGTTCTAAGGCCTCTAGGGATTGCTCAAAAGGCTACTCTATTTTTTTTTGTAATTAAAGTTGTTTTACCTGTGACATTCTGAAGATTTTTTAATATTTGTACGTGTTTGTAAAAAGCCTCAATTTCATATAATGGGGTCCATATGTTAACTATAAAC
>DWHO01005071.1:0-10570 GCA_018247575.1 Eurytides lysithous rurik | reverse complement strand
AATAAGGGCCAATTAAAAGTTTTCACAGGTATATAGTAAAAATGTAAAGTATAGAAACAGAAAGTAGAACAGAGACCGCAACTAATATTTATTTACATCAATTTTGTCAAAAAGACGCTTTTTAAATATAGATAATTTTTATGTACTTACAATGGTTGTAGAAGAAGTAATTTGTTAGGTTAGTTTTTAACTTCGTAACGGTGGAATTTTGCGGCCATATCTAACGGTACTTTATAATTTATGCTATTTTCACTTCGTCTGAACAGTCTTTTATGATCATGGTCACCTCACAATCAAACTCATAGTTGACTTAAAGAAAGTAGCTACTTACCGTAGCTTACGATTTCATTTTCGTTGGGCTTGTGAAGGATGATGGTTCTGGGCGGGTCGCAGGGCCAGCCTGCGATGCCGCCAGACTTGCCAACAGAGTGCAGGCAACGGACAAACTGTTCGTCTTTTCGCAGTAGATCTAACACCGGAGTGCCTGTTACAGACAATAAAACCATTGACCATCTTATATGATACATTAAGTAACCGAAGAACTAAGTTCTTTTTTAATTGGAGAGATTCCTATTTTTTTAAAGTGCTATATAAAAAACTGGTAGCAATTTGTGTCCTTTTTTCATTTTTACTTTATATAGACAAAAAATCGCTTTGATTACAAAATATTTTCCCGATTGAAAGTCACTATTTTTATGATATTCGTACGTGTTGTAAAATGTCTAATTTAATTGAAGAAAGACCAATTTGATTTTGAAGTCGGCTTTATTTTTTTAGGAAATGAGGTGGCGAGACGAGCTAAGCCTATGTCGGATAGTGAGCGACTCGTTTGCCCTCAACAACAGCTCAAAACTGCTTTGTACTTCGCTAGCAATTATTTATATGACTTTACAGGAGAATCCTGCTACAAAATAACTTTATCATGTATTATGTATATATGAATGTACAGTAATCCCCTCATAGCACGGTATTATACGGGAGTACTCCTATAACGCGTTTTCATACAACGCAGAACAAATCTATCGTGTATATCATATACAATTCTTCTATACGTGCGTTTGTCACTGAGCTGCTCTTAAACCGCTGGACCGATTCTCATGATTTTTTTTCTCCTCTAGATGATGAGCCTCTAGATATTTTAGATCTACAACTAGACCTGATAGATGGCGCTGATTTTCCCGCTAGTTATTTATGTAATATGAATGTTAACTTACCCATTCTGGTCATGACGCGCATAGAATACACCACGTAGGGGGAGTCCGTCACTTCAACACCAATCTTAGATAAGGGAGAGCCCACGGGACCCATGGAGAATGGGATCACGTACATTGTGCGACCTTCAATGAAGATAAAATCATATGAAAAATAGAGAATATATTCAACTAAAAGAAAAATAAAACAGGATTTTTTTGGAAATTTCTCTAGATCGGCAAAAATCTCGGAAGATCAAATTCAGAAAGTTAATCCGTCATGTTAGTCTTTTGTGTTAGAAGGGAAGAAGGGTTTACTTTGAATATTTCGTTGAGACTTAATTTTGATTTGCAAAAATTTGATTTAATTCGAAACTTTAAGAAGTTCCGCGTGCATAGCATTAGCTACCTGTGTCTATCCCTTTCGACTTAGTTGGCGTAGTTAATAACCAGATTTGGTGGCTTCGCTGGTCGTGGGTTCAATTCCCATCAGGGGAACGTATGAACTTTAAATCTTTTCAGTCTATGTGAAAATTAAATGCATTTAAAATAATGGAGAAGTTTTAAAAAGAGAAAAAGGATAGTCTATACTTTGCACATTAAGTATGTTAAAGTTGAAGAAGATTTAAACAAGTCGTTATTGCCATTGCAATACATTATAAATTATTATAACACTTATTTTTTTTTTTCATTCTATTGTAATAAATCCATTAAGTCTTTCAAACTACAAGACGTGCAATAGTAAATAAATATCTTTCGTAGGTTAGGTAAGTAAAATATTTTGCTTTCAATCACGAGTTTGCTAATCGTAAAAATAGATACTGTTATGATACTAATCAATACATTAGATGCAATTGCATAGGGAAGACATTCCTTTGAAACAAACTTTCCATTCCGATGTGATTGGAAAGGGCAAAAACAAGTGCTTATTAGATCGCATCCTGCATAATGATTTGATTGAATTATTGTTCTTCGGCGACAATTTTGCTTATAAGAACATATTGACGCAAATTATTAGATAAAAGGCTATAGAATGCTGAATTACTTTGTGAGTTGCCTGAAGTCAGAGCCGGATTTAGAGGTTTGGAGGCCCTAAGGCAACAAAATAACCTGCCTCTGGCCTTTAGTTATTTTCCAAATAAACTGCACAATTTTTTTGGTCGAGTTTTTTAATTAACGTTTTTTTTGTGAAACCAAGTATATTCTTTTAACAGAGACATAAATATAATAATAAAAAATAAAAAAGGTTTCTTAAAACCAAAATCCGCCATTCTGAACATTTTAATTATGTTTATTTTACATATTAGTTATTATACTATGTATTTTTAAATATATGTTACAATTTGTCAACTAGTGCGTTCTGATAATAAATCTAACGTTGTTTCTCTTTGTTCTTAGTGCCAAGCATAATCCAAGTGAACCGTACTAATTTGTAACGCAACGAGTATTTCCTGCTCTTAAAAACTATTAAGTTAGATTGTGAACGTGAATGTAGAATAGAGAAGTGATTGCAATGAAATAAAATATGCCGTACACTTCCTTGTCCAGCGCATTCTCTTAAAAACATTGTTGTACACACCAAACTCTTTTTTATTATTAAGTTTTTGTTATTGTAGCTAATGATTGCATGATCGAAGGTTACCCAATTAAAATGTGAAATTGAGTTAATTTAGACTGTAACAATTGATTTTAAACTTCAATGTATAGTTTAAAGAACCTAGTAGATTCGTTTTAACTTATAAACGTTTTTTTTAAGGGTAGCTAAAGATGATGACTATTCTGGGTCGACGCTTTCGGTCACCTACAAAATTAAAAACGTAGGCAATTTTCAACAGATAAGGGTGGCTAATGAAAAAAATTTTTACTCTATGCCAGTTTTCAGCAAGGGGGTGGTATTATTTATGTAAGATATTTGAGCTCAACTGTTTTATGTTATTTTTTTATATGTAAATAAAAAATATTCTCTCACATATTTTTTAACTTGCACAGTGAAGTGGAAGCTAATTCTATTTATTTTACATCGAAATTTCCTAACAATGACTTTGGGAATTTTAGAAATTTTAAAAATCGAACCGCCATTAGGGAATATAACGCACAAAACATACAGTTCTTTGATTGGTTACTCTGTAAAAAGAGATGCAAATTTGAAAAAAAAAATAAAGTGTTCAATTTCTAGAAAAAAAGATCTAATGCGATCATAACATCGAGGCGAACAACTTAATTTTGAATTTGAACAAACAAAATTTCGTCCATACTCGAAATACCAAATTGAAAAGTTACTAAAAACTGTAATTGGTTAATTTTTTTTAACTCAGGTCAGAGACTCAGATCACTAGGATTTCGGTCAGATAAATGACATAGGCAATATTTAAAAAAATCAAATAACAAAAATAAAATAAAATTCCCAGCGAACGGACGCACACGTAACCTGTTCTCCTTGAAATCTTACCTCGCATGCATCCAGGGAATCTCTCCGAAATAGCTTTCTCGTAATCCGTCGGTGTAATGTAGTTTCCCAAAGCGGATTTCTGACCAGCTCTAGCAGAAGGAACTACGTCGCGCTCGTTGTCAGAGCAGATGAAGGTGCGAGATTCGACGCGGGCGACGTCCGCCGGGTCGGTGCGGGCTAACCAGCTGTAGTGAGATCAGGAAAATCAATATAACTTTTTTTTGGGAGTAGTAGACAAACGAGCGAGCGGTTCACCCGCTGCTTATGGAGATTCGTAACATTGAAGGTTTTGCAAATGCGTTGCTAGCCCTTAAGATGGTCATTTTATGGAGGAGGAGCAAGATGTGCGAATATGTTTCGAATTGTTATATTTTTAACCTGATAGATATTAATCTTTTCCGATGCATCCCTTCGGCATCTTACATACACACACCTATGCCGTGACATTAGATCCTTACATATGAAATGAATGTTGTGTCGAACTGGCCACTTTGATGTCTAATATCTAGCTAGCTATAAGCCCTATCTATATTGTGAACAAAACAGAATTCTAAATTCAAATTTAGGCTCGTGTATTTCTGACCTAATTTTATCCGCGTAGTCGATACAACTTTTGTAAAACGGCTGCTGTTTGTGGCGGTTGACCATTTTGCAGTATCCAGCTGGGGATTTCTCAGAGCATTGCCAGTTATTCTACCATTAGGCGATGATGTGGATGTACTACTGTTTTTCAATTTGAATATAACTGTATGGTTCCGCGCTGTTTGATTATATCTCATAAAAGCATAGTCCTAAGTGTGGCATAATGCTGTGATCAAAGCTTCGTTAACCGTCAGACACATTGCTTGCCCGTCTTCCTATGTAAGTTAATGAGACAAAGAGTAAAAAATCACTCACCAGTTGTCGTACTTGGGCAGGGGTCGCAGTGTGCCTTGCTGCTGCATAAGCTGAAGAAGCGCAGATGCCTCCGCCTCGGAGCCGTCGCAAATGTGGACGTGCTCGGGCTCACAAAGGGACGCGCTTCGCTCCACAAACGCCCGGAGCTATTAAGAAATTATTAGTACATATTTATAACTTGTGTATATGTACCTGTTTGCGCGGATGTATGCGTGAGAATTTTAACTATACTATGTTTTCCCTTATTTATTACTCTACCACTGTCCTTTTCAAATCATATACAAGGGGTATAGCCAGATTTATGCTATTTACTTCAATTTTTATTATTTATTACGCTAAAAACCATTTAAAATTTTGAAAAAACCTATGCCAAACCTTTATCAAACCGGAACATAGTAATGACAATAATTTGATTGTAGAATAATTGACGACGTAGTCGTATGTGCAAAAGAGTCATACTAAATTGTACAATCAAACACACAATATACATTATAAACCAAGTTCTTGTAAGCCTTACTGACCCTACTAATATATGACTATAAATTTAAAAGTATGTATCTTGGCTTATCCTTCATTCACGCAGGCAAGGAGCAATGGACTTTTGTTTAAATATGTTGATGATAAGGATGGTGGTATAGGCTACTTTCATCGCGAATATGTAAACAAAATTTATGAACCACATAACAATAATACAATTTTTTATTCTATGGTATTCAAAGATTTCTCAAATTGTACATATTATGTATAGATTGTGTTGCACTATTTCGATTTTATTTAATTTAAGTTATAGATTGTGTTTGAAACACAAGGAATCGTTTAAAGGATCATGTTTCTTATGGTGGGTTTCTAAATTACTGTTAGAGTATAAAATTCAATTTTCTATTAACGTAGTCTTGTCATCTAGCAGGATCTCTAATTAAAACGTTGTTTAAATCATTATACAATACCAATTAATATTATCTGTAGCTTACTAAATAAAATTACATGCGAGACGTAAACATCTTGGCCAATTCAAGGACCCGACACTTGATAGACACATTTTGCCCTGTTCTACTAATCGTGATAAGGCATAGGAGGTAACTGTGCTACTTATCTATGAAGGGCAAACTACTGCACTTTAGAAGACGGGTCACCGGTTAAAGAACGACTCGACAAAGTTCTTTGTTTGTCTCTGTATAAAGTGACAGCTGTTTGAAATTTTTTTTATGAAAGAAGCTGGTAACTTAGAAAAATGATTGCCACTTATGATCATTCCCGACAGCAAAAAAACAAATCATGTTGCAGGGGCATTGTCAACCGTTAATTGAGTGAATATATTCACTCGCGAAAAGAAAAGCAAGTGTAAAACTTCTTTTGCGTTCATGTTTATATTCATATAGGCTGGAGAACTTAACAAAAGAAAAAGCATAGGCTTTTATATAGATCAGAATTTGTCATGACTTTGTTGAAAGGCAATTTTATTTGGCGTAGATTAAAGATTGTTAAACTCTAAATTTGATACACTTTAGGGTACTAATTTTAGTTTAGTATTTTATCTGTGTTTTTTTCTTTTCTATTTCTTTTTTACCACAATAAAATGAATTTTACCTTTGGCGTTAGTGCGGCCAGCTGTGGGCTTGGTTTGATCGTGCCACGAAGCGCGGTTTGATGAGCCGCTCGGCTGCATCCTAATGCCACTTGTGCACATCTGTGGATAAAAATAAATAGTTTAACACTACCTGATATATAATATATTATACTAATATTTCATAAATACTTTCTGTCGTTATGATTTTGCTTTACCTTCTTTCTTTTTAAAGTATCACTATGCCATAAAGACAAGTAAGCAATTTGCAAAAAAGACAACAATTTTGAAAATGTTTTAAGTGTATCGTGGAATTTTAGTATTAGGCTTTACCTATGATAGTTTTATAACTGTTTGCCAAAAATAAATAATGACATTTATTTGGATTCTCACCTCTTTATTTTAGTAATAAATAATATTTTAACAATCAGACACTAACTATAGTTCTTTAAACCATTAAAGACTTAGAATTGTTTAAATTCTATTTTAATTTCTTACAAACAGGTTTAGTACGTTGTTTTTAAATATTATAACGTTTGGTTGAAATGAAAAAAAAAATGAAATATAATTCAAGAGAAAAGTAATATTAAATTTAAAAAATATAAAAAAAACTAATCAATTATACTTACTGCGAAACTTTCTTGACGTAATCTTCGGGAATCGTGTTTAAATGCAACATTTTGATAGATATTAAGAATAAATTATTAAATAAATAGGAATACTTTTGACTTTCGATGAACTATTAAGTATTATATTATAACTATATAAAAGTTATAATTTATTACAAAAAATATTAAATGATAAAATTATTAAATTTTCTCAAAATTACTGAAGCTAAATAGAAATAGAAGCCATCTATAATATTTATAAACGTTAAATCTTACACCCATTTAATGACTGAACGTTACGAAATGAGTTTTCAAACGGTTATGTTACATTGCTTGAACGCAGTTCATATATAATGGAGGAGTGCGCTAATGGAGGCCGCTGATTGGTCGAAAATAAAGGCGGGTCAGCTACGTGTCTTAACAACTTGCTAATCCTACTAGATTGTGAACTGAACTTGTTTTCAATTTCAAGGTCAATTTATAATTGTTGTTATCATAGTGTAATATGAACTAATCAAACTGAAATTTTATGTTTGTCTTACATCAGAAACTACAAAGCTCAAGGTAATGTTGCGTAATATTAGAAGGTGCATTTCTTTGGAATCATCGTTGCGCCTTTGTGTGTATAAATCCCTTAACTTATGATTTTGACAAAAGGTTTGTTGTCAATTAGTGTTTAAATGTTACAAGGATTATTGTTAAAAGAGGGGAAAATAACTGTCGTGTATATACCTCCTTTATTGTTGCATATATCTGTAATAAATTAGTAACATTACTTATTTACCGACTTCAATTAAGGAGTAGGTTATCAATTCGACTGTTTTTTCTTTTTTTTTTTATGTGTGTTACCTCATAACTATTTACTGGTTGTACCGATTTTGATGATTCTTATTATATTTGAAAGCCAGTGCTTGTCATGTGGTCGGTCCATTTAAATTTTTTACTGAGATTTGGCGAGTAGTTTTTGAGTTCCCCCTAATTGTGCGTATTTTTGTTGTAAACGGTATATCGCAAGGCTTCCTCAGACATTTTATTCTGATTGCACTTTGTACTTCAGAATGAAATTTCTGAGGAAGCCTTTGTACTCATGAGCTTAAAACTAAGTAAGATTTAAATGAAGTCGGTTAATACGTTTTATAAGAATTTGAAATTGTGTAAGACATTTTTATTTTACTGCCATGTAGTAAAGTGTAAGCACCACTATGCTCCGGTCCGAAGGGCAATATTGCTCGTATAATTACTAGGCATAGAGTCAACTTCTTAAAGCTCTGGGTGACGAAGCAGAAAAGAGAAGAGCAGGTTCTTCGTGGCACGTGTTGTTATGGTGTCATGCGTGTCGATCACCATCAAGCGCACGACTTGCTTCTTAATTATTAACTAAGATGTATAAGTTCAATAGGAATACTAATCACGGTGGTGGAGCCACGCAGCTGCTCCCGCTACCGAATGGGACGGCTCGAACCGGATAAGTATCACGACCTAGAGTGGAAGTGTTTTTGCTTCTGCGTTTCGTCCGATAAGTAAGGTGGCCTGTGGCCCATCCCCTCCCTAACTCTGTCTCTTTCGGTTCCTCACTCCTCCTCCGTCCCTCATTCAAAAATCCCCCCCTTAAATGCTGGCAACGCATTTGTAATGTTACAAATGTCTATGAACATCAGGTGAGGCTCTTGCTCCTTTGTAAGCCTAATCCATAAAAAGAACACCTTTTGAGTCTTACATAAAGTATAAAAGCGGCTTTATCTATGGTGCAGGGTGTGCGTTGCATACGGGCGCAACGGTGTTAGGGGTCGCCGTCCATGACACTTTCAATATACATATACTATTCCATTTTGACCGCCTCCTCACTAGAGGGCGCTAAGATAATAATTATACAAGTATATGGGAACGAGCGTCCTTGTTTTCAAAAGAAGTTTAGTTAAATCGAAACCAATTACCAAACCGACCGTTAATTCAAATATCAAACACGAAACTATTCATAACTAATATTACTTATTGTTTATAATCGCATATGTCAAATAATATATTGTATATACATAGTATACACAGATTTGTGTAAATGACGACTTCTCCAGGCCACCGTTAGATGACATCGACAAGAAGCCGAGACGGATTTTTTACATACCCATCCATCGCATGGATCATTTTACTTTTCAGGCAATCGGGTGATCAGTCCATAATGCCTTAACCAGACTAAGGATAACAACACATAGTCGTTGCTCTCCCCGGGATTAGGAAAGCGAGGGCCTATACGTCTAGGCCACGGAGGCAGTTATGAAAAAAAGATGTGTACTATTGTGGGACATACATCGTACGTATAACGTATTTAACTTTGTCATTCGCAATTTCTATAAATAAATGTTAGGTGGGCATGACGTAGGTTTGACGTAGAAATTTGCTGACTGAAAATTTTATATAATCACATTGAGTAGTATATATCGGCAAATAAACAGACTTTATCATTGATTGATGTTTTTGCAATCGTACATAAAAATTCAACTAAGATTAGTGGAATTTTTTTACAAATGACAAATGATGATAATTACAAAAACATTGCAATTTTTTTTTTGGTGAAATCTATAAGACTAATCTTTCTGTAAAAAGAAAAAAATTATTGGATTTTTATGCTTATTTTGGACTGTAACACCCGACTAACGTCATTTTTAAAAGTTTAATAAGGAATGTTTTCAAAATAATTAATTTTGGTTAGATCGACGCAATTAAGCATACTTGTTTGTGGGTTAGGATCCAGAGAACGCTATTATTAAAGTTAAATTATGATTTAATTTTGTTAGTTATAGGATCCCACATCATGGACAACAATCACCTTCTCTAGTGAAATTTAACTGTTTCTTAATTTCAATAGTCTCACAGATCATAAGAATTACAACAATATGGAACAAAATTTCCAGCAACTAAAAGACTTGCAAGAGTAAAACAGTAGTTATTCCTACAGATGTCAACACGCCATAAGACTGTAGCATCGTAGTTGACACGTCAATAAACTGTCCTAACTATGTGTAATTTTGCTAATTTTTCCAAATGACTTCCCCCTTACGTAAGTTACATTAATGAAATCAGTTCCAAAATAAAATATCGATCTAAAGGAAAAGTTCTGTAAAAAGTAATTTTTAGAGTGCTTTTATCAATACCTACAAAAGTACCTTTAAAAGAAGCTATTTAATGTTGCCATAATTATCGACTTATCCCGAACAACCGAATCGATCAAAACACAGGCAAATTATGGTTGCTTTTGAAATTTTATGGCAATCGTACGTCACGTTCGTTGAACGGGTTTTCGCTAGGTATTTTGATCTGCCTCGAAGGTTATGGGTGTGGCAAAACGCCTTAGCGCACGTTCCACGCGCAAGCGGACGCTGAAGCGTATTTCGTAAATAATACATATTTGTAAATAAATTAAATCAAATTGTAAATAGCAGGACTCTTACAAACTCCGTCTGAGGTGAATTCACTGCATTGCCAATTATTCTACCGCCAACAGTAGTGTGTAAGGATTACTGTTTTCCGGTTTCAAGGTTAATATTATAGCCCAACTAATGAGCATAGAGATATGACATCTTAAATCTCTAGGCGACGACTGGAACCCAGGGTCGAACAGGTTTTGTGTAGAACAATGTTGTTATGAGCAGGTGTGTCGTATTCCACCAGGTGCATATTGCTGCCAGTATAAAATAATCTCACTGTTATTACAAATGTGAAAATGGTTTGTTATATTTGAAACATCGACGAAGCAATTTAAGTCTTTAAACCGTATTAGGAAAAATTACTTTAAACCGTATTTGTGGCAAGCAGGTTGATTATTTTTTTTTGCTTATCGCTAAATTTTATTCACAAATGTCTAAAC
>DWHO01005070.1:0-10571 GCA_018247575.1 Eurytides lysithous rurik | reverse complement strand
CTCGAACCGGATAAGTACCACGACCTCACAGGAAATCGGCGTAAAGTGGAAGTGTATTTGCTTCCGCGTTTCGTCCGATGAGCGTGGTGGCCATCCCTTTCCCTTCCTACCTCCACCCTTCCATCTCTACTGCTCCCTCCCTCTCACACCTCCTCCTTCCCTCTCAAAAAAGGTTGGCGCAACGCATTTGCTAGTTCTGTAATGCTGCAAATGTCCATGGGCGGCGGTCATCACTTACCATCAGCTGAGCCGCTTGCTCGTTTGTCAGCCTGATGTATATACCTTGTATCCGTAGAAACACAATAAATAAATGAGACAGTACCTGGCGCCAGCCAACAAGCATCCCAGTATGGTTATGATGGTAAGCACGTGCTCGACAGTCAGCACGTCCTCGTCGTAAACCGACAACACCACTAGTACCCCAAGAACACTTGCAGACAGGAAGACTATATTTCTGAAAACCAGCACAAATTTTACAAAAGAACAATGTCATCTGAACACAGATATGATACACGACATTTCCAACAATTCAGTTAAAATATAACTGCAATAAAATTTTATCTACACTTTATTCAAATCTAAATGTTATAATATATGTCATGTAATAATGTATGTTTGTTATCAGCACAGATTGTTTGCATTAGAGAACGGCTCGGAATATAAAAAGTATATATACATATAAGTATGTTTAATTCCAATTACTTTTGTACTTAAGTACTAGACCACTCCGTTGGTTCTTTTAATTGCGAATAATATACGAATACGTAAGGTGGAGCGTTTTCTAGTTTTATATTTTTAACATAAAAGTAAAAAACGCTTGACCCCGACTAATGGATATCAGTAAACACTTATTAATTTTTGTTACTCCTTATATTTTTAACAGACGAAAGCGTAAACACTGCTTACACTTTTGCTTTAAACAAAATTCTAATATCTGTTGAGTGTATTCATACTATCGTAAAATTTGAATTGATAAGCAGCAGTTCACCTATAAACCCAACGGATCAGTGAAATATTTATATACTTCAGGGTAATTTCCTAGACGGCACAGTCAACATCTTTATGCGGGGTTGTCTTGATGTCGATAGTGCTTAAATGAAATGAACGATCAACATTGTATTGACATTTCTTGTTGAAAGAAAAATCTATAGCTCCATGAAAGAGACCTTTTGTTTGGGTAATTAAACCTCATGGGAAATAATTTCGAAATTCTTTTGGCAAGCACTGTCGAGGGTGAGCCACTTAGAGAGTCAATTATAAAGCAATTGTCCAAGAACGAAGGTAAAGAAATAACATCGCATAAAACATTTTCTCGTAACAAATTTCGACCTCTGCATAGAATAAAGTTAGGTATCAATTTGCTGTTGTCGGTTTTTGTTTATCATGGTACCGACTTTTTTTAGATCTTTAATAAGTCACAAGGACTTACACAGTAAGGTATGAAATACCATTATACAGTGAAACGAAATTAATGATTTAGGATTTTACTAGTATGTTATACAAAAACATGATGTGGTGCCAAAGCGATATATAACTATATAACTAAGTCGGACGATTTATATTAATTCTATTCTGGTTGTGATATAAATTAACAATATTGAACGAAATAAACTGGCACGTCTAATTTATTGCATAATAGTTATACAAATGGCTCGCACCATTTTATTTCTATACAAAACATTTATTGAAAATTGGCACGTTTTGAAAAACTTCCTCTGTCTAAATTACTAGATGCTAATTTTAACTTGTACACGAGCCAGATGAAGATTATTTTTGACCTACAAAATCTCCCACCTTAAGATTGAAATGCAGAGTCATTGTCATTTATACGACCACTTGACAAGAAATACTGAAATATTTAAATAGACGTCTATAGACGTCACTAAAGTTTAGATTTGTTTTTATTCATCCTATATATATAAATAAATATAATTATTACAAAATATATAAGTCATATATTTCTGCACAAGTTTAAACTGCCTTTACATGTCTTTCTTTATATCTTCCTGACTGATTCCGGCCATGGCGGCCAATCTCCAAGAGATCAGATAACTGCGCGGGATATTATGCGCAAGCGTTCCATCCGAGACATGGGTCATTTTCCTTTTAAGGTAATTGGGTGATCAGCCCGTAATGCCCTAACTTAACTAAGAAACAACAGGGCAAAGTAGCCTACCGCTGGATTCGAACCCACGACCACCGTTTTATAAAAAGCGGGCCAATACGACAAGGCCGCAGAGGTAGTTATTATAAGATTGTTATACATACAGTAAATGAACGCGAAATATTAAATATCCACCTCAAGCAATACTATTATTTGTATGATCTATAGATAATTATTTCGGAATGAGGTGTATCTCTACGTCAGTTTTAAACCGGCGAAACCCGCAGTTAAGATAACCACAAGCCTGTGGCACAGAAAGGCTTGTTTAACCCTTTTAGTGCCGGGAGCCGATATATCGGCCCGCGCCTCTTGGCGCTTTACTATGCGCCTTGCGGGAGAACTCTACGTCGAAATAAATTAGTAATACGTTATAAATGATCTAATTTCATCATGAGAGAATTAAAAAAATAGTTTTTCGTTATAACTCTTTGTGGACAACGACTTTTTCTTATCGCTTGGAGGTACCGGATTCTAACATAAACACCGATGGTGGCCGCTCAGGCGACATCCGAGCTGCGGCGTCAATCGCTGTGGCGTTGGGCCCTTATCGGACCTTGTCGAGAGCGTTTTACATAAACAACTGTTTGAAGACTCTCACGAAATCACGTTGCATTGCCACAGCGAGACGTGGCATGACTTAGTTTCTCCTCGACAGTTCTTGTGAACAGTATATTTCGTCTCAGTTGCAGTTTGAAAGCGTCATTTTTGTTATTGCCGTTGTTTTCCGATTGTGTCGAACATTGTTGTTTTTGACAAACCAAAAATACACCGTCATGGATGACGCGGAAATAGTCCGAATGGTTGAGGAGTTGGATCTATCACATAGTGACGACGAAGAAATCGTGGCATCAAGAAGTCGGAATCCACGTAGAATATACAGTGATAGTGAAGCGGATAATAGTGAATCTGATCGTGAAGAAAACGATAGTGAGGAAGCGCTGAGTAATTTCCGCGAAGTTACCGTGGCGAATGACAGCGAATATAATCCTCGGCCGGAATTTAGTATCCGGAGTTATCTTTAATTTTTGTTATGTGATATTGTTTCTATTGTTACAAAATACATTGGAATTGCAAAGTATATACTTCATAATAATTGGTCCGTATAAAATTATGATGAAAAGAAGACTTTTTGTATATGCAAATACGTTTTGTAAGAGAGAACTCAACTTTTATTATTTTTATAAATAATTATACCTTTGTTATTTATATAATTTTTAATGAGTAGAAAAAAACTAGTATCATTGTTTTGTTCTCTATTTTATCCTTAATATACTGCTTTTTGAATCATGTAAATATTGTTTGTCGTTTGGTTTTTATGAGCATTTTCCCAAACCCTAGTAAAACTCTGAAATTCGGCCGGTTATTTTCGCATAGGCACCTCTTTTTCGCCCGGCACTAAAAGGGTTAAATCATAAGGAAAAACTACTGAAAGCTAAAAGTTTGGACCCCAAAAACGCATTTAAGTCAAAATTGTATCCAGATTTTTTACATATCCATTTTCCTATAAAATTATTCCTCTACTAATTAGGTTAGATAATACTTAAAATAGAATAATAAATAAGAGCCTTTAATCTTTTTCTTTAGGCTAGTAATTGGCGCCTGTAAGCCGTTTGCGAATACCTGACAATAGCGCAGTACTTCCCCAAGCAGACTCAGCATGTCCATTTACCAATAAAATGAAAGAAAATGACTGGGCCATTGGTCTAGTAGTTAGCCCCTAGCTACAAAGGCGAAGGTCGTGGATACGATTTCCACAATGAACTGAAGTTATTTATTGTGTCTGGGTGTTAACTGTCAGTTGACTGGTTACAAGCTACAGTTTGAGATTGGACGACCATGTGGGATATTGATATTTATTGTGACCTCTCTTCTGTAAGATACAAATCGCCAATGACTTACTTGGCTATAACAGTGGTTATAGGCGAGGAGAAGCTTGCTAGGTATTTGGTAGCTGGCTTGTGGGCACGATTGAGCCGGTCGCGAAGCTCATGTTCCAACTCGTTGAAGTGTCTAAGAGTGACCCTCGCGTACAGCGACCACGTGCGCAACCCGAGAGACGCCGGCGAACGTTTTATCAACTGCTCACAAAAACCGTTGGAACAAACAATTAAAACACAAATTAACTTTATATCTATTATTTAAAAATACAAAACATTTACGTCGAACGCAAGCACACTACAATTAAAAGTGATGGATAGTTATTTTACCAACAAAAAAAACATACCATGCAAGGTGCTGAACAAAGTTGAAAGCATTAACACCATTAGCTTAAAATACTAAAAACTTATCTTTTACTAATAAAATATAATTATTTTTTTCTTTTCGTTTCATTTATTGAATTTTATGCCACCAAAAAAAATTTCAATCTAAAAACTTGCAATTACAAACATTTTAATATGCAGAAATAAAAAGTTAATATTTAGTTAAAATACAAAAAGAATAAATATATTTTAATATTCCTACTGTGGGATAGTGCTACTAAATTGTGCTGAGTATTTATAATTCAGATATAGAGTTCTGTGGGTTAATTATATTCTGAGAGCTCAAGAATCTCCTCATGTTTTTTCTAAAGAATGTGATATTCTGATGGTTGCCTAGCACTATAAACTCAGTAATGTATTATTCATCTGACAAAATTCTATTTCTTTCTTAAAACTCAGTGACAAATGTGTTAAACAGTAGAAATAAAAATGAGCTAACACCTCCATTTTGTCTCCAAAAGGTGAAAAAATCCTTCATGAGCTTCAGTATACACATATATAACAAAATTTCTAAAATATCCTGGCTCTACCACTTGAGTGTTTTATATATTATTATATATCTTTTGTATATTATCATACTGTTCAGAGATTCTGGTGGATCAAAATACATAGAATTTTGTTGATTGACAGTATTTTAAAAGAGCATGGCTCCTCTCAGCAGAACTGTATAGTAAGCTGTTGGTAGCTTCCACAAAACGGAGATGTAAAAATGATGATTAAAAACTGCCTATTTAAATAAATATATTTTTATTGGAATGCAAATATTTGCATGGCATGCAGTAAATGTGAATAAACAACATAACTTCAACAAACCTCTGCATAGTTAAAGAAGAAATACAATATCTGCCAGCCCTGTATAAGTGGCGCTAACAACAGGTTTGTAAAAGCCAAAACTAATATTTGTTTCTCCAGTTGTCTGGCAAGAATCATTCGTTTTGAATGATCTTTATAACATTCACGGAGTTGCCAACAATTTTCCCATGGACTCCATGGACTGGCTGGATGACAAATAAAATACTTATTTTAATTTAATATATCATTAAAATAAAAAAAATTCAAAAATATCGTAGCAAATTTTGCACACTTACAAAACAAAAGAAATTCCAAATTCCATTTTAGACCTCTTGAAAGATAATGGAAATCACCCATACAAGGCACATGAATTTGTAGAGGTAGTAAGTTTTTGTTAACCATTGCAACCATATAATTATTAAACCTGAATAAAGATAAGAAATAAAAAAATGGAAAATTTAATCAAACTTACTATCATCAAAACTATGTTTATGAAGGCATTAAGCTTGACATAAATAAAAGAACAAAAATTTTAAAAAATACCTGAGTATTCGATGATATATGTCTAATTCGTTGATCTCTTGTTTGTGGACACACATATGATGCTCGGGTTGTGCTTCCCTTACTCTATCTTGAACTGTGGACCAATTTATCCATGCTAAATCACTCTGAAAGTTAATTTGATCATAAGATAATTATCATATAGAATTAATATGTGAAACATTATCAATTTAATTTTCATAGTGTACAAGCCAAAGCTAAATGTAGGATTAAGAACATACCTCATTAATTTTTAATGCACTATTATAAAATAATTTTGTATCATATGCATAATATAAATGGTAAATTGATAAAAAAAATCTCATTGACCAAATAATAGCGCATAATGCTATAACACACCACCTGAAAGTAAAAGACAATAAAACAATACATATAAGTTTGATAGGGGTTTATAATATTTACATAATCTATAGGTTGTATTACCATCTCCATGATATTCTAGATACACACTCAGGGTATATTACATCATTAAGGCTTAATTTCTCACTCCGAGTTGCATTTAAATCATTTCTAAACAACTTTGGATAATCTACACAGTGTACTAAAAATGTAGAGAACCAAACAATGAAGATAAATTGTAGCAAATAGAATAGATCTGACATTATCATTGGATAAAAACCTCCACGGACATAGTATTTGTACATTCTTGTGAAAAAAGAGTCAAGGTCTTCAATGTGTGTCCAACCCCCTGAAAAGAGTAGGTTTATATGATAATTTAATTTTTAAACTTCATCACTTGGAAGCTTTTTTCTACCATAGGTACTAACTTATTGCCATATTTATATCTAGATCTCTTTTGGATTTAAAAAAACAATATGCAAGTTTCAAACTATAATCTAATATACTATGTTCCTAATTAGTATTTTAACCATGCTATTTTATCACTTTTATATAACAATATTTGAATCATAATATTAAAGTATCACTTAAATGATATGCAGATGATCTTAAAATTTGTTTAAAAGAGACAATATTTAAGTATATCTTACTTAGTACTTAGTTCATAAGCAGTTTAAACTTCATCATAAAAAAATACAATGAAGAAAAAGCCACTTCAACATAACAATTCATAATACTGGAATTCTCCATTACTGCTAACTTTAGTACAATTGATACATTTTTGTAATAAAAAAATTAGTCATAATAAAATAATCGTAAAATGGAACAAAAGTTTTCTTTGTTTATTTATCTGTTTGTTTGTGCCATTTAAATAATTTATGAAAGGTTTATATTTCAGTTACAGTTATTTTAAAAAGAACCTATATTTTACTTTTAATTTGTTCTATTTTTTTAGTGAATTTTAAAAAATCGAGGTCTATATTGATAGAACATAAAATTAAAAAGACAATACAATTTAAGGCAAAAATATAAGTTAAATAGAAATTTGTTTAATTTAACATAGAAAATATAAATTTTATAGATACATATCGTAAACAAAGACGTGTAGGAACTCAGAAGAAATAGCATGTGGTATTTTAAGCTATGTTTATAAATAGATACTTTTTTGCGCACATAAACAAAGAAACATGCAATCAAATATTACCTTTGGTCTTTGGTACTTTGTGTATGATAACATTTGTCGAATCATCATGTTCATGGTCCAGAGTAATCATTGTTGGAGCAGCATTTGCATTTTGTACTGATCGTCCCAGAGGTGGAGTTAATTCGTTGTTCAACGCGCTATATGTTATATCACGTCTATTGAATTGTGTCATTGTTTAATGTTAAATTATTACAATTTGTAATTTTTTATATATCTCGTTGTTTCTTGCAGAAGTCACTTACTAGTATTATTTTGACTTTGGCCCAAAAAAATACAAAAACTTTCATGAGAATAAAGTTTTAAATTTGCACAAAGGATTTTTATTGCAACAAAGTCTAATTGTTTAAAAATCATAGGTAACACAATCTAGTAACACTAAAAAATAAAAATAATATAGTTCAAGGATACAAAAAATTTTGTAAGACTAAAGTGATGAATACACTGCACAAACGAAATGACGAAAATAAACCAAGGAAGAATGACAGATAGCTGATTCTATTAAACAAAAACTGTTCCGTTTAACGCAGAACTCAACAGTATGAAATAGAAAATAACACATAACTGAAAGAAACTTAAATATGTTGTTTTAGAACATAATTAGAATAGGTTTTATATAAAACATCGAAGTATCTATTTTTTGGGAGACGTAACTTTATATAACCGCTGTTTATTTGTGTAATTATAAGATATTTCTTATAAAAATATAGTTTATAGCTTCCAAACATCATTACAGTAAATGTCCTAAACCCCAAAACTGGTAGCAAAGAAAAAAAAAATCAAATTTGTCTATAATTTTTTGCGTAAATTTATTGCAATGTTTTAAAACTTTAACCCTTTTCATTTACTATTATGACATTACAACATTTTATATCAGCGTTGTTTACCGTTGGAATTTGGAAAAAACGTTATTACCATGCTATGACATGTCGCGATTTCCACATTTAAATAAAATCGTTTAATTTACAAGGAATTAGTGGCGCCGCGCCCTATCAGTTCACCACGCGCAATAAACAAATTTTGTTCTTTTTCATTTTTCTTCAAAATCTCGCCAAATTGCATATTTTCATAGAACGACCACGAACATCTTTAAAAGAAACTAACATGATAGAAAGAAATGAAATACACGACAGATACCAATCAAAACGAGTTTTTTATATATGCTAACGCTTTATAGATCTTTCAAGTCGATTATCTGAAAGACCATCTTTCAAACTCAGACCATAATCGCCTTAAACTATCAACCTGATTAAACCAAACTAAACTAAGCACCACGAAACAAACAGAACTCACGCTTATTCTCTGATAAGATCTATTTAACTCCTAGAAACTTAGTATTACCACGAATTAGCTATACCTGTGGAGCTTTACGGAGTGGAATAGACTAAAACCTTTAATATTTTCGTTAAAGTGTACGGTGTTAGCGTTTTCTTCCGAAAGATGTTAGCATTTGGTTGTAATATTAAAAAAGTTTAAAAAAATATATCTTATTACACGCGAGTCTATCCATGAGTAACACCTAGTGATAAAAAAATAAATATCTGTATTTTATTGACCAAAACAAAAATTTATTGACGGGTGATTGAATAAAGTGAAATATGATTTGTTTGGAAATAAAAATTGATGTGGTTTATTTCTCAGCAGTAAAATATAATTTCGTTTAGAAGGGATAAGTCACGCTCAACAATAATAATGATATGTATTTTGCTGCATATAATGATGTTCTTCAACAACTTAAAGTAAGGAGTAAATATTTTTTGTGAAATAATATAATAAGAAAAGTAAAACAAATTATAGTTTGTAAAAGCATACACCATGTCACTTGTTCATATGCTGCTTTCAGCTATAATAGCGTCACTACGGAATTGCTGCCGCGCTTCGTCGTTGAAGATGGTTTAAAAAAGTACGATCTTGTTTTATTTACTATTATTAACATATTGATAACGAAATATTATTACAATATTATACGGTGTAGAACAATTCATAAGAAAATCCAAACGAATGTAATATTTGTGTGGCAATCACAAATTTTGTTAACAATACCATTTTTAATATATCATTATGGCGACTGTGTAGTATTAACGAGTAGTGAGGGGCACATCGGAATGAGAACTGATATATTTAATTTATCTATCTGAAAGTAGAAAAAACAACTATTTTAACTTAAATATCAATATTTCAATTTCTGTAAAACGGACATTTTTCTTAGGTTTTTACCTTAGTTAACGTAATTTGTAATGTTTTTACTAGAAAAAGTTTTAATAAAATTGTTATAATCTTATATTATTGCTATCATTATATAGTGGAATAAATAACAGCGTAAAAAATTATATTAGTACATAATTATTACGTATACGTTGAAATTAAATTTTTAGAAATCATGTCATTGTATATTACAGCTCATTTTCGTTATTTATTTCAGTGCAATATTTGGTTCATACAGTTTTAATCCCCTCACCAATGCATTCGAAACGTTTCGATCAGAGATACCTCAGTCGCCCACGGATACATCTGAAACATCAACCAATGTAATTACTGAAAAAGAGACTAACGGAAATCAATCAACACTTACATACAGGTACAGAAGGCGTAGAAGATTCAATTAAAATACTTGCAATGTCTTTTAAGAAATAATAAATAATTTATGGCATTGACAACATCTGTTTTTATAAGTAATACAAACTTGTGGCGCATCGCCGCCACTCGCAACTTTGAAAATGGAAAGGTGTAAACGACACACCCCTTTTTCAGTGGGTCTGCATTAAAGATCCCCGTCCTTTTTTTCGTAGACTACTTTCAAAATTGTACTGATTTCGGTACCACCTGCTGCTACATTTTACCAAATTCCCAAAAATCTTCAACATAAATATATGTATATGCATATATACCAATTACTCCCCCGCCGGGTTTCCCGTGGGCCCTAGGTCTATCAGGACTACTTTGGGAATCACTGGTTTACACGATACCTACCGCACTGTAATATTGTAGATGTTCCCTAATCATGTGTTCTAGTTTTATCCACATGCAATCTCTTGTAATTCTGCTTTACTGATTGAGCAAATTTACCATATAACATGTCCACTTGGTATGGATATAGCACATTTCGTTTTATTTTTAGCAAACATTTAAAATAGACGGTGGTAGACCCACGCAGCTGTTCCCGCTGCTGAATGGAACGGCTCGAACCGGATTAGTACCACGACCTCACAGAAAATCGGCGTGAAGTGGAAGTGTTATTGCTTCCGCATTTCGT
>DWHO01005069.1:0-10573 GCA_018247575.1 Eurytides lysithous rurik | reverse complement strand
CGATTACCGCCGCCCATGGACATTTGCAACATTACTGAACTTGCAAATGCGTTGCCAGTCTTTAAGGGGGTAATTTTAAGAGAGGGAGAGAGGATGATCGAAGGGGTAAGGGAGGAGGAGGAGCGGGAAAAAGAGTGAGAGAAGGAATAAAGGGAGAGTGGGGATGGGCCACCGGCCACCTCACTCACCGGACGAAATGCGGAAGCAAAAAGACACTTCCACTTCACATATTGAATACGTGTTATTTCAGTATAACAGTTGTGCTATCTACAGCTATCTTTAAAATACGAATACGAACAGTACTGGCATAATTAAATATTAATCCATACGTCAACAATACTTACTTCGATTCGGTTTACTCAGCGGAATGTGTACGACCGATGTTATATAGCCGCTCATTATCTATTCATTTCATTTAGTGGATTGTAATTACGAAGCAGTAGTTAGGTAATTAAATAGCGGTGAGAACCGAAAGCTAACAATGGCCCCGGCATTAAGCTGTGGCAAACTCAAAAACGTGATGTGTAACGGTCTATCTTTGTTAAATGTACAGTAGCTCTATGTACTAAGCCGAACAGCGTACGCAATAGGTACATATATACATACCCGAACATTGATAGAACACGATAATTAAATATAATTATGATAGTTAGAAAAAGGAATACATATCGTTAACAAAACAGAAACCGAGAAGAATTTTAATTTCACGAAAGGGAATTGTATAACACATATTCAAAAACGTAGTGGCAGATTAAAATCATCGTCGAAGTTAAATGTATGTATTTATATTATATATATTTGTCTGTATGTGAATGTATATATATGTATAAATATTTTAATATGTGTATAAGGAATTGTATTTCTATATTTATTATATGATATTCTTTATTAGTTATATGCACCTACCTTACCTTCTCTGAGCCACCTTAAGGTCGACTGTCAGAGAATGCCTTTTGCATTAAGTCCGCCTTGTACTTTGTTTTTGTGCAAAAGTTTAAATTACCAAATTGTAGAATTTCTTAACCGGCAATGCTTCACATTGGCTTAGTGCTATATTAGTTTTTTTTTTTATTAGTAACTTGCTTCAATAACTGTAATCACCGTTCCAACAATTTTATTACATCTGACATGTCTCAAATTATCGAAAAAGAACAACTATTAATATAAAGAAACAATTTAATTATTGTTAGGTGCTACCGCCAGTGTAGAAGGATGCGATATAATAAAATGATATCCAACCACGCAGGCACGTAATGTCTATATCTAGGTAATCCGACCCAAATATAAAAAAAAAACGGTAAACTTCACCCGAAATTTAATAAAAAAAGGTGGTTAACCCTTTGGGTGCACATTTATTTGGTCATTCGTCTTAAGTGAAGCAAATAACATTGGCATATTCTTCAACAGATAACCATTACTTTGAAATAAACCAGAATGAACAAATTAAATCTCGTTTCGGTTACAATGACGTTCTGATGCAAACTACGTTTCAGAACGTCATTTGCATCTTTGCCCAAATGTACGAGTACTACCCAGTATATGCATGACGTTCTGATACGTCAAATGTAGCCAAAGGGTTAACCTTATAAGTACTTTACGCAGAGCCTAGAGTGGTACCACTGCTTCTCAAGATATTCTACTAACAGCAGTAACGCCTAAGGAATAATTTGTCCTGTTTTGAAGTGCAATGTTATCGGCGTAATTACCGCGCATTATCAAAAATCTCTGACGGCGACGAAAGCATTGCAGTGCCGAAAAGGTTTGATGTGCAATTAAACATAACATACGAACACACACACACAATATCCTCAAGTCCGACATATAAATGTATTTATTTATTTCATTTATCTGTTTACTCTCTATTGCAAAACCAAAAATGCAAACTACAATGGGCGGAGTTCATGCTATTAGGCAATTTGTGGTTGATACAATAAATAATCATAATACATTTATAAAAAATTAATTATCACATAAATAATGTAAAAATTAACTATGTACTAAATACGGTAAATATAATATACAAATACACACACTCACACACGTACGAATAAAATCGTCAGTAACATTCCGACAATATTCCAACCATTCCTCCTTTTTTGTGTTGCGCTTGTTATATAAATTCATTCATAAAGTTTCAGAGTTTTCACATCTACAGGCAATTAAAAGAGCTGGAAACGAATCTAATAACGCTTAATACATCCCTAATGACCGGTTCGCCCATCGCTCGAAAGTCCACAGTTGGAGCACAATAGCCCTCCTATCAGACGCGGGATCAAACAAAGGCTACTTGCAACTGTTCTTAATCGTCTTTTCACATACGGTTTCTACTGACGAACGGTACTTACGTACATGCATAAATACGTACTGAATATACGTCTAAAAACAAATGCCCTACAGCACAAACTACAGTGTGCAGAATAAAATAAATTGCAACTGTGAAAAACGAATTGATCAAACTGTATTTGAGTGAGAAATCATTTTATCTTATATATATAGAAACTAGCAATCGCTTAGTGGCCGAAATCGACCAAGGAGCCTTTCTTGAGAATCCTCTTTAGTGATTGAACAAGTTAGTTTGTTTATCGACTATGACATTTATGAGTTTACAAATAAAGTATTTGACATTAGTAGTATAAACGTAAACAATGAACAAATTAGCTTATCTAATTTAATATATATATTTTATGAATAACATAAAAAAACAATGACCGCAAAACTATAACTGTAAACTATAAACTCTGCCAAATTTCATTCTTCTGCGCGAGCGCAATAGGCTGTAAAAGCGGTCCAAAGTTCACACAAAGAGAACTTCACGTATTAATATATAGATAAAACTTTGTGACTTTCTTACATCAGCTTAGCGTGAAGCTTGCCTTAGCATGGAGTTTTGCTCCGGTAGATATCTCAAAAATTACGTAACCAGTTCAGATAATATATGTTTTAGTTTAGGCACAGAAGTAGCTATGCGTAGACATAGAATCTTTGTTATTCGTTCGGCTGCCACACTACTACACATCACTACAAATTTGTTCTAGTACTAAGTGACCCAGCAAACGTACGACTGAACCGATGATGTAAAATATATTTAAGTGTTTACGATAAACGAGCAGCTATTTTTGTAAAAGTTTAATTATTTTATTTTTCATTAAACTGTTTTCAATTGTCTTCTTGGATAAAAAAACATATTGACTCAATGTATACCTCTAGAAATTTTATTATTTTATTCTGGTATAAAATACAGACGAGTAAATGTTTATTGTTATTAACAATAAACTGTGGTTTTTGGTCTTCGAACGCACTAGGCGAAATGCTAATGTATGTAGGTTTATTTTTTTCAATATAGAATGCTTCTGCTTCTTAACAACGCAGTGACTGTTCTGATTTTCAACCTTTTTTGAGGATTTAATAAACGATAAATTGCTTACAAATGAAAATATGTAAGTATTGCTTATTTAAACAATAAAAGTAAGATGTTGAAATAGAAATATAAACCTTAGTTTATTTTTTATCTACAAGTTTATGTAAACATCTACATTGTTTTGACTTTGACTTTGATACATTTCCTTTAATTACTAAAAGAAGAGATAACGACAAAAGCTGTAATCATAATTATATCTCGTTTAAAATTTGCTCTATATTCATTATATAAAGACCTAGACAAGCAAAAGACGCCATCTTTGTTCACGCCTCCTTCCTTTCGCCCATTGGTTTGCGTAACAATTTTATTCTTTCTGCCTATTCTTTTATCTATGGTTATTTTGTTAGAAAATCTTATTCGCTATATAAATATTTTTTTGCATTAATCTAGATACTTAACACAATACATTTTATAAACATTGTTGAGAATACGTAGTATTTTTATCGTTTACATGCATAATAAACTTATAACGTGTCTACATTTTAATTTAAAAAATGATCTTTTAAAATAAGATATAAATAAAATATTCATGCATTTTCTGAGTTATTTTGGCTTCGGCGTCGCGATTGTGGACTTAATTCACACTTTGAGCAAATATTTATATGAACTACAGATAATTGTTCCATGTGTAGGCGTTTGTGTATGTGAATTCTATGCATATGAAACGAACAAATATTCATATGATATAGTAGAGAATATTCATAAGATATTTTATAATATCAGGCAGTATTTTTTTTAAAAGAATAAAAAGCAAAAAAATATTAAATCTGTACCTATATTATGCTGCGGCGCAGACAAGATAATCAAATTGTAATATACCTTTTATTTCAATATCAAATTTATTGTTTTCAATCTTATGTCTATCTGGCTAATGATGGTAATTTAATCTAAAAGACCGATTTATTAAAATCATTTAAGCTCTTCACCAGTGTATCGATTAAATAAATCCTTTCGTTTTGCAGCCAGATACGTTTTGTGTTTTTAAACATTCCTTCATAGATCCTCACTCTGCACAATTTTAAAAACACCTTCACGAATGGGTTTTATGTAGCTTGAAATTTTTTCTTCTGTCGGTGCGACGTTTCGCAAACGCGAGAGGCGATTTTGCTCGCTCCGCGGCCCGCACTAGCCACAATGGGTTTCGGAACAGCGATATGCATAGATATGCGGCGAGTGATGCAGTTCATGCAAATGCAAATCTACGTGCAATAAGGAACGCGCGTGTGCCTTCCAAGCAACTTTCTAACGAAAACCGTTTCCGGCAACGCATTTGCAAGTCTCCTAGTGCTGCAGATGTCCAAGGGCGGCGGCGTTCACTTACCATCAGGTGAGCCGCTTGCTCGTTTGCCTCCTAATCACGATAAAAAAAATATGCAACAGTTTTTATGAACAATCAACTATACCAACGTATTTACATTCGTAATATTATTATACACGTTCTTGCGAAGACATTGGGTAGTACTTTTTTGGCCATAGTGGATACACAAAAGTAGCTGATCCTGTAGATGTTTTTATTTATTCAATAGATAGTAGATTCAATAAATAGTCTAGATAATAGACTTAATTCTGATTAGCGGTGACTATCACAATGCAATAAATAAGTAGAAAGCCATGATTCCTCTCTATTGATTTTCGAAACGGCAGCCTCATTGATTGCCAGTCCATCATATCTTATTTTGGAGTCCACTTTTTGTGATTTTTATAACTAATTCGTTATCATATCCAATTACTGACACTTTCATATCTAATTTTCTCCCCAATGAACGTTATTAAGCTTGTTAGCGATATTGAATATAAAAAGAAAGGATATATCATCATCACTTATTATTTACTCATCATCCTCACCCGTGTTAGAGTTTACCAGGTGAACCATTAGATACCTCTCACTTCCTTTTTAAAGAGAGCTAATTCGAGACGAGATTCATGCCTACGTTACGGTTTACGCAATGTATCTCTTGTCTAAACTTAGAACTTGTATTAAATTATATCATCCACTCATGTACTTTAATTATGTGTACGTTTAATACTCTCGTATTTACCATACAGTATCAATTCGATAAAGCATCTTAGTTGTTAGTAATGTTCAATATAATGATTTATCTTCACGTTTATGCAACGTATAGTGCTGGGTTGATACGTCAAATGATTAAGCTCAGTCGCATATCCGACTCATATCTAACTAATTGCCGTCCGCATTCAGCAAGACGAGTCGAAACTCTTCCGGCCGCTCAGGTGAATTATTCTCTCGGCATCTCGGCCGGTTCATTTTTAATTAGCGACCGCCTTTCATAGGTAGCACTCCGATCAAGATAGCCGCCGTCCGTGTGAATGGCCTAAGGTAGGGCAGTTGCCTCACGCATCGGGGACCGCCTCGGCGATTATATGCAAATGGGATGTCATAACACGTGAATAATTACGGCGTGCCACGAATCGCCCTTTGGTACGGACGGCACAAATTGGGCTCACCTGAAAATCGAGTTTTACCGGCCGCTAGTTGACGTATGTATTTGTGAGGCGGTGTGATAAGGGTAAGGAAAACTCATGAGGCAATTCAAAGGCCGAATCACGCAACTTTCCTTTTGATTTTCATTGTTATATTATTTTTGATATTGGTTATGGGCTTAAAGAAATGTCACAAAGCGATAGCTCTTAGTAAAAAGATATTATTTATTTAAACGCGTTTTTTTTTTAAATATTTTATTCACAAAAACACTGTTCAAATTATATAAACAGTTTTTTCTTGCTTTTGCAACTAGATCGGTTACTCCGTATCCAAGTAAAACAAGACAAACTTAGCATCACATTTGTAATGTTACTAATTATCAGTGGCGGTACTACCATACAAGTCCAAAAATATTCCTATTACTTGCAACAAGTTGAAACGTATTATATAGCGTATCTACTAATTCTCTCGCACTCCGTTATAAATAATTAGATAATAAATTGTTTAGTATATTACATGGATTAAGTCAGTGTTGATTCAGAGAAGTTCGTTCCAACAAAGATACTACTGGATTTATGATAATAAGGTTAACATGAAACAGTCGCTGCCACTTTGTGTTTTATAATGTAATACCTACTAACTGTAGTGTTTTTAAAATAGCATTCCAGAAAACGTCCAAAAAGCTCCTATTGCCTAATTTAAAAAATTGTAAAAGGGAGTTTGTGTGCTAAAGGTTATTATAGAGTAAATTATTTCATTGAAGACAGCACACCTTGGGAATGATATGATGCCTCCAGGCTATTTCAAGATTCAAGTTATGAAAAATGTTACAATATATTTAAAGTTTTGAGTTTCTTTCGCCTGTTCTTCTCAGGAACGAGGTATTTGTTTCCGAAAAGGTAGAAGAATCAATAGACGTCAAAAAGTGATTGTAAACCGATCCAATTACGAATAAAGAATTTTGACTTTGACTTCGTAAGCTGTACTAAACCTAAAAATTTATTAGTTTAAAAAGAATAAAAATGTTTAACTCTGTCAAAAAAATAATGTAGTGCTAAATTCCCTTTGAGTGCTCAGTTAATGTCCGAATGCCCATACATAATACTTAGTTGAATGTAAACTAAATAGGTGGCGCGTTGATTACTCCACGCGTCGCTTTCCACCTAACACCCCGCTGTGGAAATTGCAACCAGCGTCGGGGGTCAGCCTGACCAAGCATATTGCGTTAAGGTGCGCGCGGATCGTTATGCTAATACGCTTCTTGTCTTACAAATCTTTTTGTACAAAAGCACGCGTTAGAGCAATTTCAACCTTATGTGTCGGCACTAAAGTCTTCAGCTGAACCCACTTGTGACAGTTACGACTTTCAGGTGTTGAGAAACACAGTGGCTGCGTGTCCACTGCCTGTAGTCGCGATAGCGGGGAAATGGACGGCTGACTACGTTTATGGCCTGCCCTCGTGCTTAGATTTAAAGCACATACTGGCCCGCGAATGCAGAACATGTACGTCGGGCGCGATAAAACGCCATTGTAAAGTTTGTTTGTTGAACAAGGGCATAGTCTCCGCTACAGGGCGGACCAGGTCGTCCAATTATTTGCGTGAGATATTGACGGTTAATCGGTCGCGGCAATAATATGGCGGCCATGTCCTCCCATTGTTTGGCGGGAAAAGTGTCTGTTGAAAATAAATTTCGATTTATATCTTTTTTATGGTTTAGGCTGAAAAACGAGCAAGCGGGTCACCTGATGGTAAGTGGTCACCGCCGCCCATGGACATTTGCAGCATTACAGAACTAGCAAATGCGTTGCCAGCCTCTAAGGAGGGAAATTTTTGAAAGAGAAAGGAAGGAGGAGTGAGAGGGAGGGAGTTATAGGAGGTACCCCTCGGGGATGGAGAAAGAAGTAGGGAGGGAAAAGCGAGAGGGAGGAAGAAAAGGGAGGGATATGGGCCACCGGCCACCACGAAACGCAGAAACAAAAACACTTCCACTTTATGCCAATTTTCTGTGAGGTCGTGGTACTTCACCCGGTTCGAGCCAGCCCATTCAGCAGCGGATGCCACTGCGTTCCTCTACCACCGTAGAAAATTTCAACGTATTCAATATTGTCAGTTTTTTCCGTTTTAATAACTTTCCAGTTATGCTGATTATTTTTGAATGTTGATTGGGCAAAGAGAAGGCAATAGTATTAGAACTAATTGGGCAATTGTTGCTAATGATGTTTTTTTACCTAAATATACATGTTTTATCGGTCATAAATTATTTTAAGAAAATGCTTTCAGTATTTTAAACGTTAAAATGAGTTAAAGTTAAGAATTTTGTTGTTTCGCCCGCCGAGTGAGGTGGCCGATGATGCGACCCCTCTCTCCTACTCCCAAAAATTCTCACCTAGAAAGCCGGCAACGTATTTACAATTGTTGATGATGAATTCATATTGCGAACGGACAGTGGTGATCGGTTATCACCGAGTAAACCGCTTGCTTGTTTGCCTTCTGTTTGTTTAGCTAATCCCGAAATTTGAGGTACGTAAATATAATGTACGTACATTGTACATTTTGACGTCATCTGCGTGACATTTTCGATAAACATCTCGAGAAATTGACTGAAAAAAGACAAAGAGAATGTGTGTATTTGAGTGTGAAATACTTTTTCACGCAGATTTTATGTAAAAACATTTTACATTCACTTTCCCAATATTAATTCGCAGCTTATATTTACCAATGCCTTGAAACGTTCTTGATTCTGCAGACAATAAACGCAGACTATAATACTGAGAAAATTTCAACACCACCGTTGTAATAATTAAGTGAGGTTAACAATACCGTTTTGTTGATGAAATATTCCGAGTAACGCAAATCGAAGGCGCAGTGTCGTAGGACAACAATAAATGTACAGATGTCCTGCGGTTACCATTTTTTTTGCACTGAACGAAATCCGAATAAAGTACAATAATTGCTCCTTAAACAGCAAGTTAAAATATACCTTTATACTTCTGGATACCAATGAAGTAGATAATCATGTTTCATCATTTTACCAAGGCTGTGATACTTTTTATTGAAGTTTTGCGGTTTCCACTCAATTTTAAATGTGTGTCTGCCAATCAGAAGAATATATTTATACGATTGCAAAAATTTTATTCCACTTACATATTTACTTATTTCTCTTTCACAAAGTTGCCTTTTATTTGCTTGAATCTTGTTCAGATGAGTTTAATCAAATATATTCGAACAACCTGATGTTTATAGCGGTATTTATTTTTACAGATTTGGCCTGAGGAGGCACCATACCATTGCCAATTGCTCTAATATTGCAGTGATGCGGTTAAAAAGGCAATGTTTTTAAATAAATTATTGGATATCCACAAAAATACAAAAAACCAAATACAGGTATCCCCAAGAACTGAATTCTAAGATTTAATTAAATAAAATACACTGATGCTACTGACCTAATTTAGAATTACCTAAACTTCGGCTGATATTACACTTCTTCTAAAAATACGAGATATTCGGTATAAATATGTTATTTAACAAATAATAAAATATATTTCTCACAGAATAAACATGACTACTTATAAGGAAAGTCATTTGTCAAAATTTTTCCCAATCGATGCGACATAGCATAAGAAGGGAGAAAACCTTTTCGTAGTTTCGAAATTCAAAATACTTTCTCATCTTCTTTTATATTGCGAAAGGTTAAGAATAGATGAGAACTCATTATTGGTCAGACCGCTTGCTGATTATAACATTTAAAAATATATTTTAAAAATAATAAAATAAGATTTATACAGTATATGTATATATCTAATAATCTTTGGATAAATTTGCTAATAACGGTAAAAGATAAAATCAATGACTCATTAAGATTCGGATACAAGACATCGTAAAATCAATTCCCACCCAAAATCTTTTGTCCTTGTGAAATAGATATAAACACACCCTTATAACACAAGATTTTGCTTATACTATCTTAAAATAAGGATATACTAAACGATGTCGTCGAATGTTTATATTTAAAACAATAATAATAATAAAAGAAATCCTAATAAATTGCAGCCACGACATATTAAATAGTTGTAAATAATACGGTCTTTAATGTAAATAGATTAAATCATTGTGTCGAGAACATTGAAAATAAATTTTATTATCATTAAAGATTTTAACTTTTTGAATACAAAATTTAATTTAATATCATTCATTATTACTAATAAATATACCATTTATTACCAGTATCTCGTAAGTGAATGTTTATAATGCTACAGTTAGTTACATAAAAAAGCGTTAAGCGGAACACGAACGGTAACCGCTAAACGGCTGTTCTCACACCATGAATTTCACGAGACAAAAGTCGAAAACGCGCTGCCAGATGAAACCTCTGTGGTTACGGCGTTTGATCCGTAATTAGGGTCTCTTAATGGCATAATAGCTCGTTGTAACGGTGCCAATCTGATTTCATTGTGTTTTAAACGGGGCGGCATCTCGAAAGTCGTGAAAGAAATGATAATGGACGCGTGTCCTTTAAATTTGCCCGATTGCTGTTACGCCGGCCTCTAATTGCTCTAAAACAGGGATGAGCAACCCGCAGTCCTCGAGGCAAGTAAAATTTTAATTTATTTTTGTATTTTTTTTTAAAGTGCTAGAAACAAGGCTTTAAGGATAATAAAAATGTCTAATTTGTTAGAAATTTCTATATTGCAAACATAATTCACGTTTAGAA
>DWHO01005068.1:0-10574 GCA_018247575.1 Eurytides lysithous rurik | reverse complement strand
CGCATTTGCAAGTTCAGTAATGTTGCAAATGTCCATGGGCGGCGGTAATCGCTTACCATCAGGTGAACCGCTTGCTCATCAGTTGTCAGCCTACTACATTAAAAAAAAAACAACTTTGTTGAAATTTTTATCACTACTTTATTTTTGAATAAGGCATACATACGTATACTAATTTATTAATAATTATATTTACTTAACGAGATATTACAGTTGTCTTCATATATATTGTACTATAAAATGTGGCAACTGTCTTAACTACCACTTAGCCGTATCTACATGGACATTTAAAAATATGTATTTAGATTAATATAGAAAACTGTACAGATGTTTTTTTCTACGTCGTAATATTTGTGCAGGGTTAAAAATTTAAAAGGCGATCAAATGAAATATTTCTTAGGAAATCAGTTATTTATTATAGAAAAAAAAAACAATCTTTTAACAAAACATTAAAACGCCTAGGTACTTAAAAATAATTAACATCAGTCAAATATTAATCACTATTATTCGTTCTTAATAATCACAGTCATAATTATAATACAATTAGTTTTATTTAACATACAGAAATACTCTTCATACGAATGAAAAATAAGCATTTCTTTTATACTAAAACTACGTAAAAAGTGAGTGAATATTAAATGCCTTTTTTGGTCAGTTTTGCTTATTACAATGAATAATTAATCAGTCTCGTTACCGTCAGAATACGAACTATGTTTTAAAATTTGATAAAGGTGTGATATCTAGTAGGCATCAGATTTTGCTGACATAGGCTTAATGAGTCTTGGTATTTCTCGCTTGTTATCGTGATTGGTTCATCGTAACATTTTTGGAATCAATATTTAGAAAGCTACGGCAAGATCGAGTAGCTCTTTTTTGGACCAAGTCTAACCAAAACCAACAATCGCTTTTTCTTCGATCTATCTGTACTAACCCCGCGTCTTTTTCTGCCGTTTAATAGGGAAGGCGTAGAACATTCGCTTGAAGACTACACTACCGAAGTAGCATCACTAGTGTTGGTTATTGGAGATAGACAGTTTGTAAATGACATACTCGATAGCCTATCTGAATCTAATGGACAGATATTTTGATTAAATTCTGATAAAGGATGTGGCGGACTTGTAGTCAAAAAATTACATGTTGAAGGTGTTAGTGTTACCGATGATTTTCTTTCAGCATCTCTTTTATCCACATCAATATTTTCAGCATCAATAACATGTGAATCCGAGCTTATCAGGTGTGACCAACCTTGTGTGTGACATAAAAGAAGGGGGTGACTTAATTTGCGAATTAAATTGATACTCGTTTGTCTTCATAACGGATACATCGAGTTCTTCTATAAGATCATCAATAACGTCATCGGCCAAGAAAGAATTATTCTCAAAAAATCCATTGCTTATGTTCTGTAGGCTTTCATTGTCAGTAGGCGACATCCCCAAAACTTTTGGAAACAAACCATGCATGTCCTCATGCGGGACCTTGCAGATGTAGGGTCTATCCAACTCGTGGGAACGAGCATTCCCACGGGTGTGGTGCCCGATGAAGCTTTATAAAACCGCATAGGCTGAAAGCAAAAACATCATTCTAATAAAATAAAAAAATAAAAGTAGATGTCTCTTTTTACGTATTAAAAATGCTAAAAATAAGGCGATATTTGTAATGTTGTTTTTGCCATGATGTAGATTACGATATTTTAAGTAACTTACCGCAATAATCTGAAAAATGCAAAATTGCAGATAACTTTTTTTACTTTGCACCCGTCGACTTAATCATTTTATTAGTAATAAAGCACCATCCAAACTTGTAGAATAATATTTATACACCAATGTCGAATATAATGTTTTCTTTATAGTGAAACATGATAGACCATGAAAATATCAAAGATTGTTTCGTTAACATATAATGAAATTGTAGAGTGCACTGTGTCAAATATTGCCAGTATTTGTTCCTAAAAGCTTGCAAACGGTCTTACGAATTTTAATAAAACTCATACCGTTAGATAGTTACATCTTTTTATCGCTATTTTTATGTCATATATGGAATCGTCCGCGTGCGCCTTATGAAAATAGTGGAGCAACGTTTGCTTAGTTGGCTTATTATTTATATGATGGCCAAGATCTGGTGGATACTTTCTTTTTGTTTAAGTGAATGAATCAATAACGAAGAAAACTTGAGGCATTCCACTCGAAGCGAAACAGTATTAGCTTCTATAGTTTTAGTATGATCGGGAGTCCAATGCACTCCAAAATATATTTTTAATAGTTCCTTCTGCATCTGTGGTTGTCGCCGTGATTTATCAAGTGAATCAATTTTAAAACATAATGAATGCAATAAATTAACGAAACACTCTCACAAATTTCTAACGTAAGAGAATAAACGAATAAAGCTAAACTAAACTACGAAACGTTTTATTTTTATGAAAAGGAAATGTAATGTAAATGTATATGATAATGATGAAGGTTTATTTAATAATAAAAAGGAATGAATAGCGAAGAAATAATTTATAGAAATCTATTTAGAGATATAAAATTTAAAAAAAAAATGTTTGTCAATCATTTCGACTCAATATTTCATATTAAGTATTATATTTCTTACTTATATTCTTTAATTACGAAACACTTTTAGGATTTATGTACCACTTCCGAAAATTTGCCAGACAGATCAATCCAGAGTTATGGTTACTAAGTTCATAAGTGACAAAATTGATGAATTTACAATTTTGAGCTACCACAGATACGGATTTATGGTGAGTTTTTTTTTTAATAAAAATTAAAGATTAATCAAATCGAAAAGATACTGACATAATTAAGCAAAATTAATTAAACAAAAGAAAGAAAATTAACAACCACATTATTTTCAGATCGGAGAATATAGATGCCTTTTCGACAATACTATATCTGAAAGATACATTATAGATTTGGCTAATTTAAATATAAACATTTTAACTAAACTTAATCCTATTGTTATAAAGAAGGCTGAATTTTTGTGCACAGTAAGTATATGTTTTTTTGATGAAGTAATATCTGCAATAATAATATGCCAATTAAAACCTTACGCTCGAAGAAAGACTGAAGGAATATTTCTTCGTAAAATGGAATGTTGCTATATTCTGCTATAAATGTTTAAATATAAGGCAAAATGGCATGTTTTCATTTTTATATAATACACACTTGCCATGTAAAGTAACGGTCATCATACTTAATCCTACATTTGATGACCGTTCGGCGCAGCGCCTAAGCTATTGGATTCGGCCTCGCAGGTCGTGGGTTCGATTCCCACTCGGGGCAAATATTTGTACGAACTACAAATATTTGTCTCGGATCTGGGCGTTTGTCCGTGTAAAATTTATATACTCCCTTATAACACAAGATATTTCTATGTCACAATAGGGGGCATTGTTTTTACAATAAAACTATAAAAAAACATCCTTTACCTTCAACGACTAGCTTGTTGGTGTATTGATTGGTGCTCCTAACTGCAAAGCCAATCGTCGTGGGTTCGGTTTCCATCCAGGACAAAATATTTATGCGATGAGCAGAGTTATTTTCTGCGTTTATCTATATAAGTATGCAACTAAAATAAATATGTCAATCATTTGCTTAGTTACCATAGTACAGTGCCCGCTTTTTTATTTATTTATCTTTAACACGTTTTTCTCACGACCTATGTAGACATATGATGATAGTTTTTTTTTACTATAGCTGCCAACAAGTTGATTGTCAAATGATAGTCAAAAAGCATTTTTGCAAAGTTACTTACATTTTTGTAGGAAGCGCAAGGCGTTAAAATAAAAGGTATCCATTTTTTGAATGCACCATCCTTCGTAGATAAAATAATCTTCATTATAAAACAATCGCTAAAGGAAAAACTAGCCAATCGAATTCACGTGCACAAGACATATGAAGATCTCCATAAGCATATACCAACAGAAATACTCCCTAAGGACTATGGTGGTGAAGAAGCGTCGTGTTCAGATCTAGCAAGTAAGTAAACGAGCGCGCGCAAGTTCATCCTTTAACGCCTAAAGACTAAAGCTAATTTATTCTCCGATTCTACCAATACGTAAATAATTGACTGAGAAAATTCTCAATCAATCATTTACGTATGGGTAGAATCATCGAAATCGATATTCGAATTAAACTTTGAAATCGATGACTTTTTTTGTTCAAAGAGCTACAAGTTTTATTAAAATGACATTGTCTAGTTACCATAAAATGCCTTTAATTGTTTTTTGAGAATTTCTAAGTTTCAATGATGAAGAATTGAAGTTTTGAAACCATATATAATATACGATAACATATATAGTTTGACGACCCGCTTGGTGAAGTTGCTAAGCTATTGGCTTCGGCGTCGCAGGTTGTGGTTTCGATTCCCAATTTTTTTTTCAATTGGAACAAATATTTCTACGAACTGCAGATGATTGTTCCGGAACTGGGAGTGTATGGAGTGGGCTGACGAACGAGCAAGCGGCTCACCTGATGGTAAGCGATCACCACCGCCCATGGAGATTTGCAACGTTCTTCTGCCTGCCATGCGTTGCCAGCCTTTAAGGGGGGTAATTTTTGAAAGAGGCAGGGAGGAGATGTGTGGAGATAGACCAGGAGGGGGAGGGAGGGGTTTTAGGCAGAGGTAGGTGGGAAGTGAGAGAGGGAAGAGGGAAAGGAGGGGGAAGGACTGCCGGCCACCTCAGTCGCCGGACGAAACGCGGAAGCAAAAACACTTTCAATTCACGCCGATTTTATAAGAGGTTTCATGGTACTTATCCGGTTTAAGCCGGTCCATTCAGCAACAGGAGCATCTGCTAACCACCGTATTAATAATAATAAGTGTAGTACCGTATTAACAGTAAAAAGTGTGGAAAACCCCTTGTAACGCAAAATATTTCCATCTTACAATGAGGGCAGCGTAAAATAAAAAACAAAGGACACAAATGTATTAGAGGTAAGCACACAGCGCTAAAAATGATTTATAATGAAATCATAGGAATGAGTTCAAATTTTATTTATGCGTCAATTTCCTTGATGGTACGATTATAAAATTATAAATTATTTTAAAAAACGTATAAAAATCCCTTATTTTGTGGTCTATATTATGTTCTATTAGTATACTAGCTTGTAAAGGATTCTTCTTTATATTTTTCAACAGAGTTAAGCTTAAGAAATTTTTTACTAGTTGGTTTAATGGAGTCGTTCCTTAACCCAGAATTTTCTCTTCCAGTTCATTAGCTGTGCTTTGAACTGATGAAGATACGGATGAGGTCCTAAAGTTGTACGAATAGTAGTTATCATTGAATTTTAACTTTTAATGTACATGGCAAAAACTAATGCGCTGATATTTTTTACTAACAATATAAGTATTCAATTCGTTTGTTTTATATAAATCATATATCATATAATCACCAATCATCTATTTGATTTTGATAGTTCGTATTTACTATTAAGGGTTCATTGATAAGGATTAGATTTACAGATATAACGAAATCTTTATTATTGGACCTTGAATTTAGAAGATGGGAAATCGTACAGGAAATATATTTTGAGGGTGTTTAGATTAGGGTGTTCAGATTTATATGAAGTAACAGCCTATATAAGTCCCACTGTTGGGCACAAGTCTCTTTTGTACAAAGAGTATCAGGGCAAAGATTGCCACGGTGGGAAATATTGGCTTACATGCTAAATATTGGCACATAAGCCAAATGTTGGCATATATGCCAATATTTCACGAAGTCACGACAGCAGGAAAGGATATTTATTTTTGGAACACAACAGTGCGTCGGATTGGGAAAATTTCTCTACCGTCAAGTAATAATGTAAAAGCACTCCTGTGTTACAATTTTAGGGCCATTGCCACCACCCCAATAACTGGTCCTAGTGTTATAACATCTTAGATACCCGGATGACGAACGGCGCGCGCTGTTTTTATGCGTATGCTTGACTATTACCATCAGGGCAAACCCCGTGACCCTCAACTTAAATTAAATCAAATCAAAATATATTTGTTCTAATACACATTTACAAGCAACTATCAATCGTTTATTTACATCTCAGTTCGTGAGGAAGCTACCACCGGCTCGGAATGTAATTCTTTTGTCTGATGCGAAGAGCCGGCGAGAAATTCAACAGTGGCTCTTTTAAAATAGCGTTACAATCAAAATCCCACATACGAGTTAAGCAATTGAATTCTATACATTTTGATCCATAAAAAACTTGCACAGTATAATGGGATTTATGCAATACATTATTACTAATTTTAGTTTTAAAACGCTCAAGTGGTAGATCCAGGACATCTTGTGGAATTCCATTATAGGTATATGCGTAATCCCATGCTACGCATATCTCGGCATTATCTATTAAAAAAAAACCGCAAGCAATTTTTTTCCAACGCGTTTTATAAAAAAAATGTAAATCGGCTTAATAAATCACAAATAAAATAAATCTCCTATTTGATTTTAATGACTTGCGAGGTGTATAGTCAAAGTTCAAGGTCCAGTAACAGTCATTTTTCTATTTAATCATTTGTTGTCAACTATTTAATGTAATTTTATTTTGTTAAAATGATTGTTCATGTTATTTAAAATAAGTGATCTTGTCAGCGTGAGATAAATGACTACGTCGTTTTTGTCCCGATAGAAGAATAAATAAATAAATAAAATAAAATAAAACAAAGTAAAAAAATGAAATTTCTATAGAATCAACACTGCGTTAACACTCGTTGCGAGAAACTACTACCGATCCATACTGTCAGTATACGGAGGTATATTCTAATTAATTAAAGACCTTGCCGTTATTGAATTTGGTTTATGACTGATTTTGTCCGTGTCTATATCGATTACACCGTATCGCGCGTTTTTTTTATCCACCGATTTTAGCAAATTTTCCAAGAAAAAATAATCGGTTACTGTTCTTACCTTGTTCCTCGAAGTAAATAGCTATATAGACTTTAAACTTCTTCGGTTCAGTTAGTACGCTGTAATGACAAAAAATGGATGCAAGTACGCGTATATATTGTTTACGCTCAAAACGTATCCTATCCTAACAATATTTGTATTCAAGCGAAATAAATAATAAAAACATAATGCAAGGCTGTTTAAGAATAATTTTCGGTACGAGGTTAAGATGGTAAAATATAAAAAGATATTAAAATATCGTACTATCGGGCCATCTTAACAATGGACATAACAAATTCTGCAAGTTTTAATCCTATAACAATATTTTTGGCAGTTTAACTTCCTGTTTAGTTAATTCCTCACTTTGCCAAATCGTTTTTAAATAAAAAAAAAACACTTACCACTTAGACTCAGTGAAGAAAATTATATAAACTTTAAGAGGTTTACTTGATAATTGCCACTACAATAAATACTTGTACAAAGTTACTTGCGGTTTAACTAATACGTAAACTCTGTTACAAATCGTTCTCGTAGAAATAATTGTGTCGTGTCTAATTCAAGTCATTATACGAATAATTGTTGAAGACGAATGTAAGTGGAAACTAAAAAATGAAACTCATTACTATCTTAATTATAGATAAAACAATTTAACGTCTTTAATATATAATATAGTATATTATATAAATTATGCGTTATTTAATTCTACTACCCATGCTTGTTTATTTTTTTACTACTACGTTATCCCATGTTTGTTTATTTTTTTTAGATAATAATAATTTTAAAAATAATATTTTACGTTTTTCGTTTGATATATTAAACACATCACATCAAGTGTATAAGACATTTTTTTATCAAATAGGCTGACGAACGAGTAAGCGGTCACGGCCGCCCACATTCTCAAATTATAGAACATGCAAATGCGTTGCCAGTATTTAAGGGTGGGGGGTTCAAAAAGGAAGGGAGAAGGAGTAAGGGGGGAGGTGAGGCGGAGAATTAGGTGGAGAGGGAGCGGTAGAGAGGGGAGGGAAGGAGGAAGAGGGGGGATAGGCCACCGGCCACCTCTCTCACCGGATGAAACGCAGAAACAAAAACACTACCACTTTACGTCGATTTTCTGTGAGGTCGTGGTACTTATCCGGTTCGAGTCGGCCAATTCAGCAGCGGGAGCAGCTGCGTAGCTCTACCATCGTGAACATATCATGTTTTGACATCTATTTTGCATAGCGTCACGAACGTGTTAATAATTGACCAGAATCAATATCATATAGATTTATAATGGTTGTGTTGAAAAAGCGATTACTGTTTTCTTTTGGTCTTTTTATGAGTAGCTTTATTAACTATACGTTTATCATTTTTCAGAATTGATAATTTTGAAGAATGATATTTTTTCAAATAATTTTATGAAATTATTCTATATAGACTTATACGTCTGGCAAGTTTCGTTAAAGTAAAACATAAATAAGATGTTTCATAATGTAAATGGCATACAATTATACGAACTGATAAGACTAAAATCACCATTGTTATTAGGTAAGCATAAACTAAACGTAAGAGATCGTTTGTAGTAAGTTTTGGATATAATTTATTTCAGAGCGATGGAAAGCAGACTTATCCAGTGAGAAAACTAAGAAAATTATAAAAGAGTTTGAGAAATTAACGAGCGATGAGAACCATCGTCGCAGTTTTAAGTTCAACGAGGAATATATGGGCATGCCTGGATCGTTCAAAAAACTGACCGTCGATTAAAATCGACATTACTTTCAAAGTGACGTCAAACTATAACACGATGGATGTGACGGTGGAAATTTGAAATAGATCTTGTATTGGACTAAATAATTATTTTTACTAAGTCGGGCTCAACATAACGTTATTTAAGGTTATTGTATTATGATAGTATGGTTTTGTATATAATTTAAATTAAAATATTTGCGTTTGCCTAATTGTCTATTTTTTTTTTAATAATAATTCTTATACCACGGCGTTGTTTCAAGTTAAGTAACAGCCTATATGTCCCACTGCTGGGCACAGTCCTTCTCTATACAGAGGGAATAAGGGCACAGATCGCCACGCGGCTTCTCTGCGGGTTGGCGGACTTCACATATTTAAGATTTTTTTTTATCGTTTCTTAAATATGCAGGTTTCCTCACGATGATTGCCTTCACCGTTGTCACGTGGTAAATCAATACTTAAAGTTGTAAATTATAAATTAACAAATTTGTCGTTGCCGGCATCGGGATTCGAACTCATGTTGCTATGTAGCAATATACTGAATTAAAAGCTAGCGCCCGGACACAAAATTATATATACATAATATTCAAATGGGCAGTATTATATCTATACTATTATACCATAAAAAGCGTTATGTGTCGTAGTGGCTAATATTGTCTATGGAAATTACTCTTCATGCTGTTAATAATATTTATAGTAGAGAAAAATTAAATCATACATGACCATGCGGCTCAAGTTTAGGTTGGCTTCTGATATGCCCGATATAAATGGTGGATTTGTCTATGTTGATCGACATCCGCCATCTATTCCGCCATTCAGGCAGCAGATCCAGGGGGTGTTGCATTTTTCTCGCCGCATTAGCCGCCTTACCCGAAAACGTGACGAATGCACTATCGTTCGCATATAGGACCGACAGCACGTCTTCGTCCCAATCGGAATCTTTCTGCTCAAAGGTGGAAATGTCGTTCGTACTTCGACGTAAATAACGAAGCTTTGTCACTCCAGAAAGATGCTACTAACCACACGAGTGTGCGCAGGGTTTTGGTTGTATTAATTAGAATTAAAGATTGTAGTAATTTAGTTTATCCGCAAGAATAAAATATCACCCCTTACATAAAAAATTATGATTTAGTTTACCATCGACTATACTCTTACTACGACTCTGCTGTGTATATAATACATGTTATATATATTTATTTTATAACATCGGTTACGTTTAGTTTCCATACTGACTAGTACCAACTGGTCTAATCAAGCTCCTTTTTAAAAGAATTTATGGACAGAAAAAATATATCTAGTTCATAAAACCTTTCATTACACAGTCTACAGGATCGATTTAAAATTAGATTTTGATCATACAGAGATTTTGTTTTGGCTACATCAAAAAACATCATTTTACGTTTACTAAAACAAGGACATCTTAAGTAAATACTGCTTAGAAGATATGGAGAATCTACATGATTTCTTAAAACTTTATACACAAATAAAATAGATAATATCAAAAATAAAATAGCATATGTATACTACATGATGATACAGCGAAAAATATCTTAACAGCTCAAAATTAACAGAAACATACTAAAATTAGCAATATTTTAAAAAATATTAACAGAGTACTAACGATTATATAAAAAAAAAAGTGATGAACAATTATTTTCTATAGTGGAACCAGTACGGCAGAATTTCAAAAACTAATTTTAATATGAAAAGACATAAGGTAAAAGCACCTATTACAGCGGTATGCGAAACGGGCACCAATTACGGATGTATTTAATATTTTGTATTTCAACACAATAAAAAGAACTTCAGTGCAATAATATTTTGAACAAGTTCTGTTTTGTATTGTTTTAAATCGAACTAAGGGGCACTAGAGGGTTTACCACAGGGCGAATGCACTAAAATCAATCAGCTTCCTGCGATCTTCACCAGATCGTCGGTCCACCTTGCGGGAGGCCTGCCAACACTT
>DWHO01005067.1:0-10574 GCA_018247575.1 Eurytides lysithous rurik | reverse complement strand
GTGTGTATATGTGGTATGCATACCCTGGGCGTACGCAGTCTCATTGCGGGCATCTTAAAGTTATATTGGTAATTGCAGAAATACTGGAAGGTTAAAACAGTTAACTTATGTAAACACTTTTTTCGCGTATTATGTCTATAATATGTTGTTATTCAGTTGTAGAGTGTAAAATGATCTTCTAACTAATAACTTACTAAGATGCTAGACTGTGAGCGTATACGAGCTCTATAGATCACAAGTCTCTAGAGACAATACCAAGAATATTTCAAAGTTAAGATCGATCATAGATAAACCTTAAGAGAAATAAGACGCATTTGTAGAAGTAGGTATGCGGTTATATTCGTAAGGGGGTACTAGAACGAAAAAAGGTTGGCAAGCCTTGGCTTAGTTGAATAGAAACTTTTCTCAAGGAAATTTTCATGCGAATAAATAATAACTTGTTTAATTTTTTGCGCAGAACATTACAATCGACTCGAATTCTATTTTGGGATAGTACCCTGTAGTAATGTATACTATATTTGTCCTTTCAATAAAAACTGTTCGGGAGAGCTCGATATGTCCTGCAAAACATTAAAAACTAGAAGTACCAACCGTTCAATTTAACCGGTTGTATCAATCGTTCACAAGATTTCTATGTTTTAAGTTCAAAATTTCTGTATTTAATAATGTTTTTCAACTAAATTGCACGGACCATTTTGACCGTTTCAATAAATTATAAGAAAAAGGTACATTGACGACTGTTGGTATTTCTAGTGTTAAGAAAAATTCACGGGTGTTTCGCAATTCGTATACAGTTAATATATTATTTATCGCTTTATCAATCCGTATTATGGTCCTTATTAAATAATATAATATACTCGGTGTTTCGCCGGTTAAAGAAATGTACAATTTGTAAGTTTTACTATAGATAGAACATAAACACGTGCCTAGGACGATTTTCGAGCCTATCGAAATAAAAAAACATCCTTATTTTAATAGAGATGGTTGGATGCCACTACCTGCTTTCGAGATCGCATAATTAATGAAAATAAAATTCAAGCATACCATTACTGTAAAGACTTCGAAATAGCATAGATCGCACCAAAAATAAACAATTGAACAGATAACGGCAGCCTGGACTATGGCATTAGCCTCAGTCTGTTCTGTGATCAAGATGTGCTTTACAGCAGGGGTGCTCAGGCTTAAACTGCTGGCGACCTACCTCAATATTGTTAGACTACGATCAATCGACCCTGTCGGGCTGGAAATGTATGTGATACAGGATTGTAGTCTAGGTCGGTGGAGCGTATCCTGGTGCAAATAAAAGTGTAAATATAGGGATGTTGTAGAATTTCGTGACCATGCCAAAAAGCATTCGCGATCGTCTGTTTTAGTACCCCTGCTGTAAAGGACTTAATATACTTTTTCTCCGACGTTACTATTTGTAATGTGTATATTAAAAAGTATTTTGAGTACTCTACATTTTCAGTAGTACGTGGTACTTAACAGTTTTTATTCGAAAGTTCGGAGAAAAACTATATTAAAACTGCGATCAAATCAGTATTTTTTTTTTATGGAGCAGGCTGACAAACGAGCGAGCGGCTCACCTGGTGGTAAGCGATCACCGCCGCCCATGGACATTTGTAACAGAACTAGCAAATGCGTTGCCAGTCTTTAAGGGGGTAATTTTTGAAAGTGGGAGGGATTAGGGGAGGAGGGTAGGATGGGAGGGGATGGAAGGGGTTGGACCACCACTCACTCACCTAACGAAACGCAGAAGAAAACACACTTCCACTTTACGCCGATTTCCTGTGAGGTCGTGGTACTTGTCCGGTTCGAGCCGGCCCATTCAGCAGCGGGAACAGCTGCATGGCTCTACCACCGTAGAATTTGTTTTATTTATTAATGTATAGCATTCGCGTAAATGCAAGAAAGTACTAATGGTTGTTCTCAATGATTGTTTGGTGCGCAGTGTGCGTTACCAACGGCCGGCGTGCCCGCTACCACCCGGCGGCGTGGTGCGCGCGCCGCTGGGTCTGCTGCCAGGACGAGAGGCGCTCCGCCCCCGGCTGCGCCCTCGCCACCTTCTGGCCGCTGCCGGAGCCCGAGCTCGAGCTCATAGTGCCCGTCGGCGACCCGTCACGTACGTACACTATCTTTAATATTGGTTATAACTTTTTTTTCAGCAACTCGGCATCTCTGGCTTAAAGTCTAGTCCAAATATTGAGCCCAAGTCTTTTTCTTTATAGATACAACTTTTTATTGCTAGTGTTGCTATTATTATATGGACTGTAATATTTTTATATCTGACTCATTATCTTAGTAAATATTGCAGAGGTTGAAAAGTACCTTATCTATTCAAAAAACTTATAATTGTAAAGACATGCTATTTTGGTGAGTGAAAGAAGTTATTAAACTGAACTACAAATTTTCTCTACGTATTAAACTTTATTTTTTATTCGGCATTTTGAAGACTAAAGACGTTGAGGTTGAGGTTTCAAAGGCAAAATCTACAAAGTGGGTCAGTGTGTTACGAGTGAGAGTAATTATTTAAAATAAATATTTGTGATATTCCATTTCTTAATTTTGTTTTATTATTTACGACATTTGTTTGTTTGTTTTATTGTTTTTGGTATTGGATTCCAGAAAACGTCCAGAAAGCTCCAATTGTCAAATTTAAAAAAAATTGTGAAAGGACGTTTGTGTGCTAAAGGTTATTACACAGTAAAGGATTTCATTGAAGATAGCACACCATGGAAACGATGTGATCGCCTCCAGGCCATTTCAATATGTAAATTATTAAAATTGTCAACGTAATTAACGTAAAAAAGAAAAAAAGAAGAGTTAAAGTCCCGCTGAGTCTTTCGCCTGTTCTTCTCAGGACTGAGGCATTTTTTCCGAACAGGTGGTAGAATCATTAGACTTAGAGCGATAGTAAACCAATCCAATTTTGAATAAAGAATTTTGACATTGACTTTGGTAATTAAAATTTCATAAGAGACCGCATGAGATTGATTGTTTTTCCTAATAATTATTTACTTTCGTATTTTTTTCGGAATGCGTTCGCTACCCTTGCATGTTTACGTAACGCCAGCGTGATTAAGTAAATGTCAGTTCGCTCAATCTCTTTCGACGTTGAAGCGATTTCGCAGAAATTTCAGAAACACCGTGTGTATTTGTGTCATTAGTGCTTCAAGACATCCGAGATATCATAAATAATCGATTTTCATCTTTATAATCGTCAATTTATAATAACAACTATATATGATGATGGTAATAACCGTTTGCTTTTTGTGTGTCAACATTCTCGGTACGAGATTTGTTGTTAAGTAGAGTTTTATTTTTATGGAGTAGGATGCAAATAAGCAAGCACTGCTGCCCATGAACATTTGCAACATTAAAAGCCTTGCAAATGCGTTGACCTTTAAGGTGGGAAAAGAGGGTGGGGTAGGGGGAGGGGTAGGTCACCGGTCACCTGACTCACTCGACGAAATGCGGAAGCAGAAACACTTCACCCCGATTTCGTGTGAGGTCGCGGTGCCGGATAAGTACCACGACCTCTCAGAAAATAGGCGTAAAGTGGAAGTGTCTGTGCTTCCACGTTTCGTAAGGTGAGTGAGGTATCCTGTGGTCCTCCCCCCCTCCTTCCTTTTCTAGCCTCCCCCTTCTTTCTCTTGCTTCCGCCCCACGCCCTTCCTTTTCCGTCCCAAAAATTCCTACCTTAAAGGCGGGCAATGCATTCGACGCATTTGCAAAACGTTTGACGTTGCAAATATCCATGGGCACCGCCATCAGGTGAGCCGATTGCACGTTTGCCTACTCTTTAAAAAAAAACTTACCCGGTTTGAACCGGCCCACTCAGTGTCAACGGGAGCTGCTGCGTGGCTCTACCACGAATGGGTGAAATTTATTACACTTCTCTAAGTTTACGAAAATGCAATGATACCGTAATCATTTAGCAGTGGTAGGACAAAGAGTCCGAGAGTTCACGAGCTCTAGTATACTTGGCCCTGTTGCTACTACAAATAAATGACTATGATTACGCTCATCACCATGTTATTTATCTGAGTCTATTAATCGCGCTGCATATATAGTACTTTGAAACGAAACACACTATTGCTTTACGATAGTGTTTGACAAAATATTAAATAGAATATTTATTTATTTAATATTTTGTCAAATACTGTAAAATTGCAATGCTGTGGAGTCCAGGCGGACTCTGCAAATAATCCTAACACTATATTACATTACATTAAAAATTACATTATATTATATAATATTATACCAATTGCAATTAAATTTCTCTAGCTACATTGACACGAGTAATAAAATAATTTATGTAGGCGTCACATGTTTGTTACATGTTCGCCTTGACACACTCATTTTTGTTGAACGGGTAATATACATCGGTGAACTGTTTGTGTGTCGTGGGTTCGTATCTCATCTCTTAACTATACATAAGACAACATTTTTTATAGATATAAGATATCGTCAAAAAGCTCAAAAAGGGAATTCGAGGCGATGTTTGATAATAAACTTAATGTTTTGTAATATTTTTATTGTTCACATTTTTTAAGTCTATTAGAATATAGTAGCATATGTCAATTTCATCTCACGAACGACCTATACCACAAAAGTCATGCTGATCCGTAGTTATAATAGCAGGAACGATAGCACGCCTTTTACAAATATCAATATGATGTAGTTAAAGTTCCCTAAACTCTTACTCAAAATAAGGATAAAATGAAATGCTCAAAAACATTGTATGCAACATATGTAACCGTTTAAATGCTAAAAGAACATTATGTGGGGAAACTTTATTGTTATTTGATGTTTATGCATTTGTAAATCTTTTATCGAAATGGAAATTATCACATTAATATAATGAATTTTAAGGTGATTGTTGGTTCATATTTCACGTAGCAATAGAGCAAGTAACTTATTACCATGATTTTAGTCATAGGTATTGTTTAAGGAACGGGGTGAAATAGGCCGCTATTTATTACGGAAAAATTTCCAAAGTGGGAAAAGTAATGCATAATCAAAATTCACGCAAGCAAAGCCGTGTCCAAAGCATAATGTACTATGAATTTGAACGACTGAATGTCTCAACAATCTGTTACTAACGTTGTTTTAGTAGTAAATGTTAAACGATATCGTTTAATTTCAAAAATTATTGCGTACCCCCTTCACTTCGCTTCTTTCGTGCTTAAACGTTGAATGTTACTTTAATTCCAGGATTGTTTGAAATTCCTGAACTAAAATTCCCTTTTTTAAATTCAACCACATCGGTAGGAGACAATGAAATACGTTTTACGCGTATACATAATAATTAAATCGGGCGTACAAATTGAAATTCACACTCACACTTTCATTTATTCCTGGCTAATCGCCGTTAAAAGTAACAGTAGTTTATCAATTAATCTCTCATACTTTTGATGACTACGTCAATATAAAAGTAGTTATGTGTGTTTGTCATAGGTTCTCTGTTGGAAAAACACCTCTATTGCTATCGTGTTACGTTTACACGCATTAATTGTGAGGCTTTATTCATGTCAGAATCACGGTGACGTAAAACTTTCGTCCTTCTCGCACCTATGGCGAGTGGGACTGGTTAGATGAGATAGCGCTATACGCCAGCGCGTAAGCATCGAACGGTGAATGTAGGCCGCGTGCGACCATCTTCGATGCCCTCACTGCCTCGTCTCGGGAAAGATTAAGCCTTGTCCACAGCGCTTAGGTTATTTTTCAATAGCTAATATTAATTCAAACTCCACCATATATATTTACATATCTTGTTCAAATTTTCAATCGTTAATAAAATACTTCTTATTCACCCACTCAAGTTAAAATACATTTTTTTAAACTTGTAGTGGATGACACTTGATGTTAATACAATTTTATTTTCGATAACAAAAATGAATTATCATTAGTTCATTTATGTTTTATACGGGAGAAAAAAATCTCTTATATACGATATTTAGCAGGATATAAAACCTACAAAATAAACAGACTACGGCGGTAGAGCCACGCAGCTGCACTCGCTGCTGAATGGGCCGACTCGAACCGGATAAGTACCATGACCTCACAGCATAAATTGGCGCAAAGTGGAAGTGTTTTTATTTCCGCGTTATGTCCAGTGAGGTGGTCGGTGGCCCATCCCCCTCCCCTTTTCTTTCATCTCTCACTCCCTTCCCTACCTCTGACTCTATTCACTTCCGCAACCTCTCTTCCTCTCCCGCTCCCTCTATTCTCGTCCCTTTCTTTTGCTCCTTCTTCCACTCTCTTTCGAAAATATCCCCCCTAAAGGTTGGCAACGCATTTGCACTTTCTGTAATGTTGTAAATGTTGCGGCGGTAATTATTTACCATCAGGTGAGTTGCTTGCTTGTTTGTCAATCTGCTGCATTAAAAAAAGACTACTAAAAAGTATCTACTAAAAAATTGAAATTTTCTTCGCTGTCCTGTGTAAGAACAGCGAAGAAAATTTCTATGCTCGTCTCACTACTTCACCGACAGTTTGGTGCAGATGCTAAGCTATTGGCTCCGGCGTCGTAGGTCGTTGGTTCGATTCTCACCTGGGGCAAATATTTGTTTCGGATCTGGGCGTTTGTCCGCCTAAGATTTATGTATGTAAAACGCTCTTATAACACAAGACGTTCAAAACTAAGTGGCATAATTCGAGGTTGTTTTGATTTCACTTTCATTTTTTTCTTTTCTTTGCTTGCCAATAACATATAGTCTTCCTTAGAGGTTCTGAACTGTACTCGTGTCTCGCTGCGATCACGGGTGTAACTTGGTTTAACCCTCTCACAGTAATGACAATATAAAACTTTGCCCTTCAAACCAGAACGACTATGCTTTTGTATTATTACATTTCGGTGAAATAAATAGCAATGCTTTGGTTCATCCTCCGCTCTTATCTTATCTGGACTGACTTTGATGCTTTTAGCCTATGCGGCTCTGTAAAGCTTCATCGGATCGCCTAATCCGTGGAAATGCTAATCCACGAATTGGATACGTTTTCGTCCTTCACCTACGTACAGTTGGTAAGATCGTATGCTTATTCGTATTTTAAGTAAGATTTTTGAACGAAGCGTTCAATTTCATGAAATTTCTGGAACTGAAACACTTATTCGAGACGGAAGAGTATAACCTGCAACCTGAGGCTTTATACTAGTTACGGCAATACTAATCAAAGTCTATTATTATAAAACTTTTATTATATATATTATTATAAAACTTTAATAAGATCTGTTTTATTGAAGTTATATACATATTATATTTATTACATAAAAGTTGTATATTATAAGAATGATTAATCATGATTGCCATTGATTTGGAAGTATCTGACATTTATAAACAATATTCCTTTGTCTATTTTGTACAAAAAATAATTTTATGATTACGCGTCAAAATTGCATTATTTTATTTATATAATTATTTCATTAATAATCATATTTTAAAACCGCAAATGTGTTTATGGGTTGTTTGTTGTTCACGCAATGACAGAGAGACTGGTCGGCGTGATCGTTCGTCATTCTTAATTTTGACTAACTAACGATGTAATTGTACGTCTTTTGGATGCATTTGTGGTATAAAAGATCGAATAAAAATTTACCCACTTTTTAACTGCGATCTGTTTGTTATCGTATAGCGTGTAGCGACCCACGCGCGATGACAGGCAAGCATGCGCGCGAGTGAACGACCGAAATGGAAAGCGTTTGTGTGTTTTCTGCATTGCAGCAAATGCAATGCTTGGATACTGCTGTTAGGGGTCCAATACGGGTCTACGTCAGAACTCAAGGTAAAATTATATTTTTTTTAGTTGCTCTCTGGTGCTCAATAGTCTTACAGTGTAAAATTGTTCTCGTGCTTTTTGGGATTTGTCGAATGCCAGGACTTCTTGCTTAATGGTCCATGGTCCATAGACATATAAACTCTGGTTGCTTTGTGGTCAGATTTCAGAGGGTAGACTCTAATATGTTTCAATGACTTATTTATGACGTTATGAATATATCTTATTCTCTTTTTTTCACACTATTTTATGTGCACCTGCCTAATATTCCTTTCTGCACCACCCAAAGGTTGACTGGCAGATAATGCCATTGGTATTAAGTCCACCTTTGTACAATCATTGTGCAAAAGGATTAAATAAATAAATGACTGATATCTGTTCTGTAGAATTAAGTGGCAAAACGAGCACGTGGGTGATGGTCGGCGACACACATGCCATACAGAGGTGCGCTGCAGTGGGTTTTAGCCAAACATAAACTAAGCTTAGCTCTGCGCTTTGGCTATAAGTGAATGGATGCTGCAGCCAGCATTGGTATAGTTGTTTGGAACTTCGACAAAATTTTCATTTCTCATGTGAAATCTTGACTACCTGAAGGCTGTTCGGTAATCCTAACTTACACCCTCCGGTGATTTTGCGTGGAAATATAGTTTTATTGCAGACTGGGGACACTCTGTCGACCTGTCCTTTTCTGACCTGTCCTGCCTGAACAGCACAGACAGCGTGGCTTAGACCACTCTATCATCCCCTGCACGGAAGGGTTCGGCTGTAAGGACAGGAAGTGCGTACCACTCTTGACTCGCTGTCTCCATTTTTCTCTAGGTGCTTTCATAGTGAGCTTTTAGAGCTTACTCCGACCATCCCCAGACACAGGCTAAACAGTGAGCTGCTCTTTGCTTCATCGGGGTAAATCTAGTCTACTATCTCCTCGAAAAGGTCTCGTCGCCCGAATATGTGATATGGCACCGAATATATGTATATTTCATTTTAATCACAAACTCTTTAAATGTTTATGATTAAGAGACCTACAATTAAGAGATAGAATCTACATATATGCATACGTATTTATGTTTGTATATGGCCAGGTGCAGGGTACACGTCCCATTTTATGCACAGTTGATAACTCAAAGAACTCGGTTAATAATCTTAGATAGACTCTTAATATCTTTGTAATTCGGGTCAAAGTTCGTCGATAGGGACTCCAGTCAAAAGCCTTCTGCCCAAGGACATGGGAGCGGTGAACTTTTGTTTTCCCAAATATTGCTTGTTCAGATTCGTACAGTTTCTTTTGTCATCAAGTTAATGGCATATTGACAATATTTGCTCTATCAATGTACTGTTCTTTATTATGGTCTTGGAATCATATATAAAATAATATAATATTTTTTGTCGTACGATGGAACTTCATAAAGTTTAAATTGCATTTGTGTAATCGGGTGAAAAACAAAACTATAACATAATTAGAGGACATAAATACATAATAGTCGATAATAACAATGATTTTTAAATTGTTCCGCTACCAATTTAAAAATCATTATTATTATTTAATAACGAAACAGCTTTCGCTGATGCGTCTACATCACTAGTGCTTATTTAAAACATTCATCCAGTGAGATTTTAAGTTGATAGATAGTTGACTTAAGAAACAGACTTCCCACCAACGGGTTCACTACCCTCGGTAATGAGGTGTAGGAAGCGAGGAAGAGGAGATAACTGACGCTGCTATAACATGATATTTTCTGTGATAGGCTTTGCAGAGTCTACCTGGTGGCACCATTGCATTGCTATTTATTCCATCGCCAAACAGTAATATGTTATCACTATTTCGTGTTTCGTTTTGAAGGGAAATGTTGCCAGTAATTACTACACATAGAGATATGCCATTAATTCCTGGGCGCAAAGGACCTTCGGTACTGAGATGTTATGACAGACGTATTTGTTACTACCAGGTGCATGATTTGCTAGTCCCATCACTTTATCTCGTAAGAAACCTGGCAGGTGGCCTTTAGAAGCCAATTCGAATTCGAGTCAGCTTGAAATAGTGTCCCTTGATATATAAATGAATAATCAGTTTGATCATGTGTTCTTAAGCATGTGGCACTGCATACACCTTCCCTTTAGTCGCACAACCTGCTCACCTTGTTACTGAATTAGTGAAAAAAAAAGATCATTAACCACCGGCTTGGGATGCTATGATTCACAAAATGAAATCAGGAACCAAACGTACCACCTGTTAATAATTAAAAAATGTAGTCCCGCGTTCTGAGTTGGAAAACTTTACAAAGTGCGCAAATTCTTCCTCCGTGCGCGGTAACTGCAGTCTACTTTTTCTCCTAAACGCGCCAAACTTTGAGTAGCGTCGTGCTACGACCAGACGGCAGACCAGGAATCAGGAGCGACCTCGCCAACCAATCAGAGCGTTGCGTTGCCCCCTTAACTTTTTAAATGGTGCTTTACAAGATTACAACAAAAAATATAAAATGCGAACTAAAATAACTAGATTAAAAATAAACTAAAATATATAATCAATAAAATAATTAAATAAAATCTAAATCGTGATAATTACGTCGTTGACACCAGCACTGCTGCTTCGTGCTTGAATTTTTTTTTTACTTTGCCATCGGGTCGCAAACTAGGCAGAGCCTGTACTATGGTAATCAGATAGTTTTTATACATACTTATATATTTCTAAATATATACCTATATAGATAATTAACACCCAGCCACAGAACAAATACCTATGCTCATCGCACAAATATTTTGTCCTGGGTGGGAATCGAACCCACGACCTTTGGCTTTGC
>DWHO01005066.1:0-10575 GCA_018247575.1 Eurytides lysithous rurik | reverse complement strand
CGCGCGCCCCTTGCTCTCACGGTTTTGGAGAAATCAAGTGTTGCTATTTGCAAAAATTTTTGGCCCACCCTATATTAGAAGATTTAGGTTTAGAAGGTCATAGGATTTTAACACGAACAATTACTTAACATAATGTTGCAGTTAGCAAAATCAAAACAGAATATTAACATCAGTGACTGAATCAAAGCCCTTAACGAAAAGGGAGGATTTGTAGCAAAAATATTATCAAACCCACGTTAAATTAGATGGGATGGCTCACTTAGGGCAGAATCGTGTTAGGGAAAAATTGTTGTTTTGTTTTCCCTTTTCAGCAGAAAGATAAAATTGTTAAAATAAATACGCTCAATTTGAATTATACTGGTCAATTACGCACGCCTTGTTATAAAACGAGATGGAAACCGTCGGCGATGTCAATTCTGATGAGTTCATCTCGTGATCTTCATTTTGAACAAAATGTTGATGTCTATGCCATTCTTTTTTAACTTCAGTAACATTAGACTAAAGTTAAATAAGAATGACATACACATCAAAATTTTGAATCAAATGTGTGTGTTTTCTCCGTTGTTGGAACCATGTTTTATCATAGCATAATATAAATTAGAATGAAAATAAACATATCTATAAATTTATACCAACAAGTTTCAAAGCGCTTACAAATTCGACTTCCTAATTTCTATGTATTTGAACAATGGGCTATTTGTAATATGTCTGTCGACCGCCTAAGTGTCTGGTTTCGCAAATAGAGAATGGACGTTAAATTTGTCAGTAATAGACATTAACCTCTTTTCACATACAAAATTAGCGTTTTGTCATTTAGTTTGTCGTTATTTGGCGTTATAACTGCTTCCGTGGCCTAGTGGTATAAGCCCACGCTCTACAAATCAGAGATCGTGGGCCGAGTCCCGTGGAGGGCAATGACTCTGTGTTCTTAGTTTGGTTAGGGCATTAGGGATTGATCATTCGATTGACTGAAAAGTAAGATGATCCATGCGTCGGATGGACATGTAAAAAGTCTGTTTGGGCTTCTTATCGACGCCATCAACCGGTGGCTTTGAGAAGTCGTTATAAAGAGGTTGGTTTAATGTCACCACCTCTGCGCGTCTGATCTCTCTCCGGTCGTGTCGGTTATCCCCCCGACGGGCTATGAGAATGAAGGAAGAGTAACGTTTACGGGTGCACCTGTAAACGCCTGCAAACGCTTGTGCACTATAACTTATCCTGCGCATTTGGCTGGTTTCTTGTAGATTCGGCCGCCGTGGCCGAAATCGTCGTTGGGAGGACAAAATTGAAACTTAATTAAAATTTAGGTGCGTGTATTTCTATATAGCGATTTATTAGTTATCGGATCATTTGATTTTTCTTTGACACCGTTCTGTTCTCAAAATGGAAAAAAAATAAAATGTCGCGTTATGTAACAATTTTTTACCGCGGCACCAGCACTGCAGAAATTCCTAGAAGGATTAATGATATGTAGATATGGGAAAGCTATCGCAAAAGAAAGCACGTTCTGAAATTTTTGACCTACAAAACAAACCCCGTGGAAAGTCGGAGATCCTAGTCCATAGTGGAGAATTAAATATAACCGTGGAAGTGGATTCATCGCAAATCACGTCAGAACTAGCAACAGGCTTCCTTACACAGAAACTTGATATACTAACTTTATCAATACACTTTAAACAAATTGGAAAAGGGAATAAACTCAAGAAATGGGTACCGCATGAATCAAGTGAAGTAAATCTACAAATACGTATTGAATGCTGCATTACATTACTGAACCGTCATATAATGACAGAATTTTGAAACGCAAAAGTGACTTTGGTTACTTGTGGTGAAAAGTGGGTCTTGTACGACAATCAGAAACGGTTATTACAGTGGTTGACCCTAGGAGAACTAGCCAAATCCTGTCCCAAGCGACAGTCGGCTCAAGAAAGGTACCTGTGAGTGTTTGGTTGTCAAGTTGATGTTATATACATACAGCTTCCTAACATCCTACTAGACGATTAAGGGGAATCTCTACTGTCAATAATTGTAAGCCATGGTGGAAAAGCTAGCCGTTAAACAACCTGGTCAATCCCTCTCCGACAACGCTAGACCCCTTATGATACGACAGACGATCGCAAAATAAGACAATTGAAATGTCACCGACCCCCAGACCTTGCTCTAACGGATTACGACTTTTTTCAATTCAAAGAGGAAAATTTGTTTCCCATGACCAGTCCAGGTCGACTACAAACATTTATTTGGTTTCCGCTATTAAATTAAAACAATAACTCAATTAACAATAACTAATATTTACAGAGACGGCAAAAATAATTAAATATTCTTATTTTGCGTTTTCTGACAAAAATTTTTACGAGTAAGCCATTTTTGCTCTGGTAATTAAATAGTTAAAGTTCGGATTTTGGGATCGCACATCCAATAATTTGAGTTAACTTTACTATTTCAGAATGTAAAATGCCGGGATAGCAAGCTGTGTCCTGATGGAATTCGACACGCCACCACATAAAAATACAGTCCCACGCAAAACCTAGACCTTTAGAACTTGCGTTGCGCTCATCAGGTCAAGATTGAAAACGTCTTATTTCTTTGTTAAGTAATCACGCTGATAATATTACCTATTAAACCGGAACTACCGTCTTCCGGTTTAAGAGGTGATATTATGCTGCTTATATGTATGTTACTTCGTCTCTTGATTCTGTCTTCTTCATAAATAGGTTTAACGAATCGTAAATGCAGTGTATTTGAAACCTTTTTATTTAAAAAGAAATACAAAATCGTACTATTTTACATTGACTTGTTTTAAAATTCATGAGAAAAAACACGTCTGTGCTGTGAAATTGCGGAATAACTTTAAATTAATCAAGTAATCTCAATAACATTATACTTCAACGATTTCGAATCACTAAGCTATCTATACTTATTTAATATTATTTAATGTCATTTGCTTTTTTCGTGATTAAAAAACTGAGATAATGACTTTTTCTTCTCTTCATTTAGACTTCTTCGTACTAACACAATTTTGTTTGATGCCATATATTACATACATCTATTTGACGATCAGATTAAAATATAACTAACATAATAAAATTATCCGCATTTTTGCCATTAATTTTTAAAATGAAATTAATAATTTCGGCAATAAAAATATATAAATACTTCTAATACTATCAACGATACACAGACGGTACTTTTACTTATCCGCTTCACTTGTATACTTTATACATTTTTTCATATGTACTATTATAATTGTATCACAGTCAATTTTAACAAAATCTAACAAATATTTTGTCTTATTAGTAGAATTAAATGTCTAAATCCCAATTTTTTAGCTATATAAACCTTAACGTTCCTAGGTTTCAGATTTGCCTTTGGTTTATTTCGTAAATTACTGTAATTACGTGTATAGATTTACTGTTCCTAAATTTAAACCAAGGTAAACATCAGAGAAGTAACAATATTTAAATTTACCTTAATAAAATACTTTTAGTACTTTACTACAATTTTAATTAGACTTGTATTCCAATTAAAATTTTATACATATGTTTTCATTTTTAACCAAATCGTTATTTTTAATCCTCGATGACTAACGAGACCGTTTTTATCGTGTTTTATAATTAAATTATAGTTTGTTTTTTGTGTAGTCAATTCCTTCATTAGAGCATTTATTAAAATTATGAACATTTTTAAAACTTTGGACGTTTTAAGTAAATTATTTATTACTAAAAATAATGTCAAAAACTTTGTAACTTCATTAGACTAGTAAGACTTTGTTTGACCTTAAAATAACCAATAGATAATTGTTCTAAGGTTTATTTAAGAATTAACTGAGACATAAAAAATAAAACGTTGTTAAATTTAGCTGTTAACTTAAACTAGTAGTCACTAAATTCCCAAGGAGGGTTGATGTTAGGCAGGCGGCCGGTCGTAAAACACGAAGCCAAATCTCAACACAACATGAATCGTAAATTATACGTTGCGAAAAATACATGTTGTGCCGACCCCACCAGTGGGATAAGGGCAGGAGGAAGAAGAAGAGATTTCATGAGAATAGCCAATTCGCACCACTGTCTGAATCTTGCAAATATATTATAATTCTCTACAAGTCCAGTCTATCATACGTTTCTGACTGTCTACGATTTAATATTAAATAAATTAAAATCATTAACGATGTTTAACTTGCTAGTCAGATACGATAACATAATGTCCAGGATTCGTCGAACGCAGAGAGAGATAAGAAGTCCGATCTTATTGCCCGTTCATTAATAAAAAACAATCAAAATAAACTTAACAAAGACACATTTATAGCATGCGTTTTACATTATTACGGAGCCAGAAGAAATATTTAATTCTTAAAGGACATGCGAGTACTACATAAATAAACGTAGTTCCAAACTTTACTTAAAAACATATTTTATTTTAAACATTATTTCCACATTTTTTACTTACAAGCCCTCGTATATTAACCTAAAGAAGGAACGCCAAAGCCGTAAAAATGCCGTAAATATTTTATCCTATTTCCTATATGCAAGGTAAAAATACGGTTGATCAACAAAACGCAGTACAGTAAACAGTAAACAGTTCGGTATACTTTTCGACCTTTAATATAAACAAATATTCTACAAAGATTAGTAAATGAATTAATGTAACAATAACAAACAGCACGTAAAATAATACCATTACGTGAACTTTTTTAAAGAAATTTAACTGAATGTGCATATAATAAATATGAGCTTTAAGTCGTCACACATTATAAGTTTTATTAACTTCCCTCGGCCTCGCTCCCAATTTATAATTTCTATATTCGAAATCGGAGTAACTTACTTGTATTTACTGGTCTTCTCTAAATATTTACACGCTAGGATTAAAAAGATGGCAAAATCTTTTTAATGGTCATCTTGCCATCTGCTATTTCCGACATCATCATCATCAATAATCAATCAGCCCACGTTCACCCATTGTTGAGGATAATCCTCTTCTCTGCTATTCCCGACGCGAGACAAAAAAATCTGTGATCTGTGATAAGTGACAAGTCATTCATGCAACTCAACGGAGTATGAGTGTATTTTTATCCGCGAAAACTCCCGTGCAACTCAAAAGATTCTCTAAAGGAGGAGGGGCTGTTTTCAACACAAATTAAAATATATTTATATACTCTATGGTCTATATTTATATCACCTGTCTATTCGATCAAAGTGATTATAAAATTCTGACTCTGTCTTTTCGTGTAAAATACTGAAAGTACCTTAAAATTTTAACATATGAAATGAGAAATTTAAAACAGTAGACAAACATTAATTAAAACTCGCATGAAACAAGTAACAAAATATACTTATAAATTTCAATGATGACAAAATAATACTATATTTACATTGAATCGTCGTAAAGTAATTAAACGGGCGGGCTTGTACAAAAAATTTTACCTTTATTTTATCATTGAAATATTGTCTTGAGAATAATGGACCTCAATTCAAACAAACTTAGATTAAAAGCTATGACAACAGCATTGGGACGCACTAGATTACTTTTCTAGTGACTGAATGTTATTCAAAGCCTTTTATTTTCATTCTTATAAAATGTTTTATTCCGAGATAGATAAAGAAGAGTTGTATTTTTTGTATTGAAATACTACTGTAATATTATTCGTAGTTTAAACGTATTTACCCATTTCTCCACTAGACATACTACTATATAAACCTGTTGTATCTCAGTTTAGTTGTTTCGCCTAAATGTTCATATCCTAAAAAAAATTAAGTTATATATTTTTGCCTACTAGCTAGCTTTTTCAGGCAGTGCGGGTCAGCCATGAACCGACATCTGTCAGCGTGAAAAAAGACATATTAAGTCTTGTATGTATTCATTTTGTTCTTTCACACCTAAATATATTAAAGGAACAAAATGGTTGCAATTCAATGAAATATAATAAACAGTGTTGGTCATACCATATGGTAAATCGATACAGGCTAATATGGTGATGATGATGAATATATTTAATTTATTTTTAACTTATCATATAGTTTTGTAGCAGTTTTGTTACGTTTATTAATTATACGTGCCTACCCAACAAGTTATCGTTATTAAAACGACACTGTTAGATGAAAACATTCCATCCTTTGGGCCTTGTGGGACAGCAGCATTCGCGGGTTGGGCATCGGGGAATGGAACATCAAACTTGCTAATGTTTTAGCGTAAAATAAATAAACGATAGCCGAGAAATCGTTAACTGTAGACACCAAGATTTCAAGGACATTTTTTTATTTTATTAAACATAATAGTAACTAGTACTCTAACATCAAAGTTATACGGTGCTAGAGCCGTGCAACTGTTCCCGCTGCTGAGTGGGCCAGCTCGAACCGGATAAGTACCACAACCGCACAGAAAAGTGGAAGTGTTTTTGCTCCTGCGTTTCGACCGGTGAGTGGGGTGGCCGGTGGCCTATCCCCCTCCCGGCTCTTCCTCCCTCTCTTACTATCCTTCCTACTTCTTCCTCCATACCCTCCCCTCTTCCGCTCCCTCTCTCCTCCTCCCTCTTCCAAAAATTCTCCCCATTAAAGGCTGGTAACGCATTTTCAAGTTCTGTAAATCTGCAAATGTCCATGGGCGGCGGTAATCACTTACCGCCAGGCACCTGCTCTTTTGTCAGCCCAATCCATTAAAAAAATACGCTTTACTTCTAAGTTATTTATGAAAAACTTTTCAAAGCCATTTGAGAACAATAATATTATAATATTTTAATGTTTAAAAAATATCAGAACTATAAAACATATCAAATGGATATGTTTTTTAGTTCTGATATTTGCCTGTTCTTTTTAAAGCAAATGAAAAGGAATAGATACAACACGCAGTTTTTTTAATAATCTTGAAGATCTTATTAAAACATATAAGATTTGTAACCGATATAGTATTTGGGAAATTAAGAAATACATGCTGCTTTTATGTCAAAAAACAGAAAATTGTTGATCCTATTGTCGTGTGATATTAGAGATTTTAATTAAAGTCCGACCCGTATCAGTATAATAACCTCAGAGCGTATTACATGTAAATTGTTGTTTATTTCTTGCGTAGATCTATAAATACAGTACGTATATTATATGAAACTTTATAACAATTTTTCATACCCAACGCAAATTCTTAATATTGTCTAGCAAAATCTCCGAAATAAAGTAAAAATTAAATTGTTTTCAAAGAAATATTGCGTATAATATGTCGTTTAGGGATTTCTAAATATTGATGTAGTATCTACATATGTCGAGTTTAAAAATATGCACAATACCCATGGAAATATTCATATATTATAAACTTAAGCTATTTTCCGTTTCAACCCGTTTTATTTTAATTTCAAATTTAATTAAAAACTGTGTCTGTCTCCCAAATTAAATTAATAAAAGAGCATACCAGTACTGTTGAACTTAAAAATACAGTTAGCTTTTTCTACTATCGGCCAATTTGCAATATTGAGGCATTTTAGTGATAAAGGAAGTATGTTTCCAATAATTTAGCTGCCTAGCATTTTTAATTCACGATGGAGGCTCAGACTCATTTGTCTCATCTTCTTCATTTTCTCGCTTTTTTCCTTCCTTCGACAGTTTTTCTGGATAAATGCAAAGTTTCTTTGTCTGATGACTTTGACTACACTCTATTAATTCAATCGTGACTATCATTCTTATCAACACTTCATACTTCTCCGCTAATTTTACCATACTTGGTATGATGATGTTGCTTGAATTTTCCGAGTCGTTCTTCTGATACTTTGAAGAAGTTTAACCAAGTTCTTCAGCAAACTTCTCCGCCTTAAAAGAACGAATTTCTTGGAAAGTTCACTATGTATAATGCCGACAGTCGAGTTTATCACGGGCTAGGATAATAAAGCGACAAAAGAACCTGCACAGCTGCGCAGTTTTTTTTTACTAATTTTGGCAACCAACAAAATAAATTAAATAATAAAACGTAAAACTACTTTTTATTATTTAATTGTCATTGGTATTGAGAGTAGATGTAATGCTTCATAGAATGTATCATATGTATATATATGAAAGACAAATTAAACCAACCGAAGCCAAGTTATTTTTTAGGTAAACTTTAGGGAGATTGTCGTTAAAGCGAAGAAAGTTAATTATATGGAGTTTACGCTGTATATAATGTAGAATACTAAACAAATGGAGAATTGTCAAAATTCATTTGAATTCATTTGATTATGGGTCACAATATAAAGTAAGCGAATCCAAGAAACCAAACGGTATTCAAAGTTCTTCTAAATGCTTAAGCACCACTAACAGTTGAACGGAAACTAAAATATTTGTCGGTTCAGACGCACCAAACTTTGTGAAATTGCCCTAGAGTCCTTTGAAAACGATAAACAAACTGAAGGTTTAATCACAACACTGTTTTAAGTTGGCAATAAGTTGTTGTCGTGCTGAAGTAAAACAAAAAGCAAACCTGTTTTATATAAGCTAATTATAAATATTTTCTGAACTCTTTATATCTTAACGAGTAAAAACTAATTTTATTTTTCCAACTATTCAAGAACTTAAGTTTATTTTAATAAAAAGTTTGCTGACTAAACGTTTATCGCCTGCTAGCGCGGATTTACTTTGCATTTAATTTTTAAATTTAGTAACATAAAATAACAATTTCACCCAGCTCTTAATATTAGCACAGATCATAAAAACTCTTCTTTCCACGTAGACAGTTTTTAAAACCTTTACTTCGTTCCCGTTAGCATCCCATCAGAACTTTTGTTTGTGTAGTAATAACAAATAGTAACATTTATATATGGCACTCAGACTATAAAAAAATTATTATTATATTTTATATATCAATGATTTTCAAATATTACTGAGCATGTTAAAGAATTTTAAATGAATAAAAAAACCTCTTAATTTTAAGTTATTATTCTACGTTAAAGCTCTTTTTATTCTCGAAATTCGTTTTAGTCAAGGCGGCCAACAAAAGGCCCACACAACCGAATGGAGGTCAACCACATAGATGATTGCATTAAATCAAACTTCAAATTACATCTACATGCTCTATGTCACCGCAACTTAATTTTGCTTGTCAAGCAATTGTGTGATAAGCCCGTATTGCACTAACTCAATTAAAAAACAACAACACAAAAACAGTATACTCGCGGCCTTTGATTAGTAAAGTAAACCGCGAGCCTATAGTTAATTATGAACTAATGTTATACTTTAACAGTACAGCGGTTTGGAGTAATGGTAAACAAAATTAGACTTCAAAATTTGGCCTTAAAATAATGAGTAATAATAATAGGCCTTAAAATAGTAAATAATAATGTATTAGGTCTTTGAAATTGAATCAATCAATAATTCTTAAAAGAATAATAATTTATTTCAAAACTCCAAACTTCATTTTACATTTAAAGTCATCAAATTTACGAAAATTAATTTATAACACATTTGTTTTATATATTAAGAATACTAATTAGATCTTATATATAGGATATTTTATTACATAAAACGCCACCAAATAGTGAATGTGACGAATATTTTAAATACATAAATAATTTTAAAATACCTTGTTCGCATAAACATGAAAAATATGCAAAAATGTATAAAAATATGCGCAAGTATAATTTGCACATACAATAGCAGTATTTTACCTGGAATAAAACACATATTAACCCTTTGCACTCGACCGTCGCCGCATAGCCAGTACACGGTGTACCGTACACCGTGTCCAAAAATTTCCATAAAAAAAATCTGAGTAGATAGATAAAATAATCCGAGTAAAGTGTACACAAAATAACATATATACGAGTGCAAAGGGTTAAATTAACTAATTTTAAATTTGAACTACCTCCGTGACCCGGTGGGTTCAAATCCTGCGGAGGGACTTTATGTTGTTGTTTCGTTGTTGAGTCAGGGCATTACGGACTGATCATCTGATTGCCTAAAAAGTAAGATGAGCCATGCGTCTGATGGGCATATAATAAGTCGATCCCTGCTTCTTGTCGACGCTATCTAGCGGTCTGTTTAATGTCACCGCCTCCGCGCCTGAACTCCCTCCGGTCGTGTCGATTATCCGTTCCATCGCGCTATGAGAGTAAAGAAGAATTAATGCACCTGTGTCTGCGTAAGCTTTGTGTATAATATGTGCTGCGCACTTGGCTGGCTTCTTGTAGATCGGTCGCCGTAGCCGGAAGGACATTATCACTAACTTATTTATTTCTGCCTGGTGACGATTTCGACTCGATGATTTCTTAAATCCTATTTTATTGCAGGTAAAGCACTGCTATAAAACACATCAATGTAATTTGAAGCTTACTACATTGAAACGTGTCTATTATCATCTGTTGGAAAGGGACTCCATTATGATATGTATTAGTAATATAAAATAGAGACATACAATTACAAGAGTTCCTTTATTAAATATAATTTATTAAAGGATCGCTTTTACAAAAATCTGAGTTTTATTTTATACATTATTGTAATATATGTATATATAGATATATGTGGCCGCTGATGTGACGGGCCACTGGGTTTTTGATTCGAAGGACCACTGGAGGTTTCCTCCAGATAAAAATGCAATTTGGCGATAATAAATTTACTTGAAGTATAC
>DWHO01005065.1:0-10576 GCA_018247575.1 Eurytides lysithous rurik | reverse complement strand
TTTTTATTTTATTTTATTTTTATTTAATTAAGGAAGACATACAGTTACATTAATACTCATAATATGTAAAAGTTGTATAAAACGAAAAACAATTAAGTCTTCACAGTTAATAAATACAGACTAAGATAAATAGTAGACAGTGAATCAAAGACAACAATAAAGTATGAATCCAGTAGATACACGATTTAAAAAAAAACGCATATATGTCATAAAGTATTAAAAACATTAAAAACACACCATAAAAAATTACGATTTAAATCAATAATCACTTACCTTACTGACTTTACAATTTTATTACTTTTTTCTAAGTAATTTATCAACTCCTTTTTGAACAACATATTATTTGTTATCGTCGTTTTTATTCAAGACAGATATTGTTATGAACAACACAAACTTTTTTATAAAACAAGGCAATAGTATCTTCAATAATAGCAGCGTTCTATATTCAAACAAAGCAATTTCCTCAAAGAAGTGGCCCGGATAACCAGTACCCAAAGTAGTTTGCACAAAAGAGCTATCAGCCACAGAACGGCTGTTGGCCCACTCGAAGACTTCGTACACGTCCCTAAACTCCACAGCAGGAGTTACTGAGTTCGCTAACATTTGCAAGAAGACTTCCAGGAGCCTTGCTGAGAGTAAGCATAAAAATCATTCAGCTACAATGCAGCCAACTTTAACATCCAGCAGACTTGAGGACTTGTTGGCGACATGGATAATGTCAACGTTTGCACGTAACATACCGTGGCAATAACAGTCAAAGGATTGTTCCTACCTCTCCCACTTGTTTTAGATCGTCTGTCTATAATTAAATGCAGATTTGAAGGGTGAAGGTTGAGAATGTTACGATGCAAAGATTAAAGACAGTTTGATGATTTTTTTTATGGAGTAGACCGACAAACGAGCAAGCGGCTCGCCTGATGGTAAGCGACCACCGCCGCCCTTGGCTCATTTGCAATATTACAGGACATGTGAATGCGTCACCAGCCTTTAAGCGGGGAATTTGGATGAAGTCAGAGGTAGAGGGAGTGAAAGGGAAGAGAAGGCAGAAGAGGATGAGCCATCAGCCACCTCACTCACCGGACGAAACGCGAAAGGGCAAACACTCCCACGCAAAGATTTTCTGCGGGGTCGTGGGTGGTATTTACCCAGTTCGAGCCGGCCCATTCTGCAGCGAGAGCAGCTGCGTGGCACTACCGCTATTATCATAGCTCAACGGGTAATATAGTAAATTCATTAATTACTTTAAATAAATTTTCATCAAAATTTACTGACTGAATGGTCGCGAATTAAAATAATATGCTAACAATACCGATTATGAGCAAAATGTTTTATCTGTCAGAAAAACTACCAACTTGTTGGTCCACTGTTAAACAATTACTCACAATGATTACGATTTACTTTCACAACGAAACTACGTTTAGTGGGACTTTCATATTTGTCCCTCGGCACTTTACATATTTATTCGGAGCTTCAATTATACCCTTTCATTAATTTCCTGCTATCCAAATCATTCACATTGAAGAGAGATGTAAAAAAGTTAATTACATTAAATTTATTTAAACTATGTCAAGTTTAAAGCAAAAATATGTAAATAATAATCCCGAAATAAGAGTTATATATAGTAGGTATCACTATTGAACATCGAATGCAAATTTCATATTATGCACAAATACCATGCCTAACGGTGTAGATAATGTGTACATGATTATGACGCTCTATATATTGTTTCACCTGTGTCCAAAATATCAAAGCTGTAATACTTAGGACATTGACAGCAATACAGTTTTGGCCCGTTGGTGTAGTGGTTTGTGTACCCTGGTCGTGGGTTCGATTCCCACCAGGACAAGTAATTGTGCGAAAAGCAGAACTTATTCCTTGTCTTATTGACTATTTATATATGTATGCATTTAAATTATATAAATATGAGTAACAGTTCTCTAATTACCATAGTACAGGTTCCGCCTAGTTTGGAATACACACGGCCTGTGTGTGAGATGTCCCGTGATATTTATCGCTAAGTGGTAGAATATAATACTAAAAACATTTATACATGAACAAAATTATAATATAACTAAAATAATGAATGTATAAAAAATAATATCTATAAATGATCAAAGCAGTATGAAGCCACCGAAGCTACTAAGTCTTTCATTGAATTTCGGGAAATTTGTCGCACTGAAGTATAAACTCTTTGATATCAATATTTAAGCATTCAAAATCGTACAAAAGGTTCAGTTCTGATTTCGATATAATTGAAATCGCCCCTTCCGTGACGTATTTAAATAAAAATAACAACAGAAAGTAAATATTGCTTAAGTTTTTTTGCATTATAGTTTTCACTATACCTATTTATTTATTTATACTTTATTTCAAACCAATAACAGGTACTGCAACGGGGGGACCTAATGGCATTTGGCATTCTCTACCAATCAACCCAGGACATGGAGAAAAACCGTAGTAGGTGCAAAAGAAATATATATATTAGATTGTCAGGAACGAAACTTTTAGTTTACAGTTTTGCCAACTTTGACAGCTGCTATTTTTTGTTAAGAAGCTACACACACATATTGCCAGTAAAAGGAAATTATCATAAGCTCTATAACATTTTAATAACATTTTTAAAACTGTTGTTTTTGATAATGGATCGGATGGATCGGACGGAAATTTGTACTGTAATGAAGTATAGGTTCTTACGTGGAACTACGCCATCGCAGAGCGCGCGAAACATAAATGGTGTATTTGGTTCTGTTGTAACTACGTAGCAAACAGTATCAAAATCGTTTGCCAAATTTTGGAGTGGCAACTTTGACCTCATAAATGATCCACGCGGTCGAATCAAAGGTCAATAATGACGTACTAAAGGTCACCGTTGAGTCTGATCCATCTCAAAAGTGCTTGTGTATGATCATTAAAGTTCGGTGTAAACAAACAAATAATATTAACTCGTTTAGCTCAAATCGGGAATGTGGAAAAGTTAGATAAGTAGGTTCCTCATAAACTCAACGAAAACCAGAAACCAAAGCGTTTGGAAGCTTGTTTGATGTTGCTTTCTCGCCACGAATCTGATCTATTTTTAGTCGAATAATCATTTTTGATGAGAAATGGATTCAATATGACAGTCGAAAGCGTTCAGCGTAGTAGTTAAACAAGAAAGAATCTCCAAGACGAAGCGGAGTATTCGTCATAAGAAGTCGATGGTCAGTGTTTGGTGGACGAGTACAGGTGTGATTCATTACGAATTCATGAAACCAGGCTCATCGATCATAGCAGAAATATACTGTAAGCAACTAGACGAAATGATGCTAGAACTTAAAAAGAAACAGCCTAGATTGGTCAACCGGTCGACTTTTATCTTCTGCAAGATAACGCCAGACCACACACTGCGCAAATGACCGTGGCAAAACTACAGGAATTGGAATTGGAACTTCATCATCCTCCATACTCACCAGATCTAGCTCCCACAGACTACCAATTCTTTGGTAATTTGGACGACTTCTTGATAGGAAAACAATTTAAAATCGTAGACTCTCGCCCACCAGGTTTTTATACCACCGGGCTTGACAATATGAAGCTTAAATGGGAACAATGTGTTGACAATTTGGGTGCATACTTTGATGAGTAAAACGACCCTTGACAACCTGATTTACATATCACACACACACGCACACACGCGCGCACTCTCTCTCACACACACACACACACAAACACACAATATATAATATAAATATATAAACGAAAATAGAAGAAAAATTCTAAATTTGTATTCTTTTGTAGATTCCTTAAAAGTGGTACTAATGCGTTGTTTCTTGGGTTATTCTAGCTCCTAGCAATAATTTGTAAGTATCTGGTTTAAAGGGCATCGTTGTTAGCGTAATTAAAAACATATAACATTTGAAGTGTGATTTCTCTGGGTGGTGGAAGCGCAGGGTTCCGTAAGTTCTATATTGCACTGTGTTTTTATGGGATGGCGTGTCACTTATTAACAGGCACTCGACGTGCTTATCTCGTCGCTTTATCTCCGCAAAAACAGTCTCATAGAGTCTCATAAAAGTCTTTAGAACAAGTAATTCAATGAACTATTAAAATCTAAAGATCTCTTCCTCTATTATACTCCTAATTCTATATATTCGTACATCGACTCGTGTGCATTTATCGAGGCTTCAAGACTTAAGCATTTATTTGACGTCGTATCTGCACTAACTGATTACCATTTATGACCCGTACGCCGCAGGTCGTGGGCTCTATTTTCACCGAAGGAAAATATTTGTGCGAACTACAAATAGTTGTGTACCGGGTTCATTTTTAAATCTGTAAGTGTAAGATCGGTTCGCCGGCTCTAAATAAAAGCACGCCTATTTGAAACCAGCTCCAACATTGCAAATATCACTAAGTTTATTCGATCCTTTAATTGTTTTATAAAGTCCGGAGTCTTTTCTGCATGAACTGTTAAACTGTTTAATTACTTTAAAGCGTATTTTATAATTTTTGATTATATTAGTTTATTAAGGAGCGGTGGCAGTTCAGTGTTCGAGGAATCGCTTTCATTTCAATGTGCTCGAGCAGTAATGAGAATTTGTTAATTTATAATTATTTTTTTTATTTTTTATACTTTAAAACGCTGCCCCTATTGCAAGATAGAAAGATATTGTGTTATAAGGGCGTTTTACATACATAAATTTTACACGGACAAACGCCCAGATCCGAAACGAATATTTGTAGTTCGTACAAATATTTGCCCCGGGTGTGAATCGAACGCACGACCTGCGACGCCGAAGCCAACAGCTTAGCATTTGCGCTAAACAGTCATCAAATAAAAAAAAATAAGTGATTGTTTATCACGTGGTCGACGTTGAAGGAAATCAACACGCCCTTATACTCTCTATATAGAGAAAATCCTGCCCGGCATTGGGACCTGTATAGGTGTTACTTTACATATATTTTACCACGACAATCGTTGTCAACGCCTAAATGTTGTGTTTAGTACACTGAAATGAAAATATCTCTCTGTTTGATCATTATAATAATATTGTAGCTATTGTGTGCGTTATATGTTAATGTAATATTTTTCCAGCTTAATCACTGTGCATAGATGTAAAGGGTGTCCACCGGGAATTTTTAGATTTTGAAATTAAATAAAAAACAAAAGTTAATAATGATAAAATATTTATTAAAGTTTTAAAATGTAAAGAAGATATGCGGATTTTAGTTTTTAAAAATAATGTCGTCCAAGTGATGACCGTTTCTTACAAGAGTGTGTTCTAACACACTCTTGTAAGCGCATCTTATACTTCTCTGTGAGGACCGCAGTTTGGAGCTAGTTGCTTATTGAGACCGTGTCGTCATGGGCAAGCGTTTCACTTACCCAATGTCTCAATTCGTCTCATCACTTGATTTCATAATAAAAATATTATTTCGACTTGTTGTCAATCCTTTAAAAACATGCCCTTTTACCTTATAATTTAGACCTTATAATGAAAACCCTTTATAATAAACTAGCAGAGATTGCCTTGAAGTATACTAAGGCTTTTCATCGTCTTAATGGATAATCTTATGAATAGATCAAAGATTAATGTTTCACATTTTCTCATTAACAGGAACGCTATTAAACTCGGAAATTTAAATTATGTAATATTTGAGTTTAAAAAATTATATACACTGATCGCGCAAATTTTGATTTTACGTTAAGCAAACTTTTCATTTAAAACTTTACGTAATAAATTATTAAGATACTATATCTCGTGTTACAATATCGATTCATCGAAACCGAGTAAATTGACCTGTTTCAATTTCAACGTCAATTTACAAAACAAGATACATAATTATAGCTGCTACAAATGGAATAAATGTAACTTATACTCCATATTTAACCCATACTTTATATCAGCATTGATAAATTGCGTCTATATTACATTTGTATTATTTAGAAAACTTGAACCGAAAGTCGGTTTTATTTTGAGAAATAGCCATATTAATTTAGTGTATTATATATCGTAGTATTTAGTAAACTAAGTGTGAGATATATAATTTTCAAACTTATGTTGATGAATCCTTTTTATGAATATTCAATCTAAAAGTATACTGATTTGACGGTTTGCCCGGGTTTGAGGTTGCAATGATTCAAAGGGCTGTTATGTTTTAAACCGGAATGTGTAAATACAAGAAAAAAACGTTATAATTACCAAAAATAATAAAATAACACGCGGGTGAAAACGATACCAAAGCGTAGATTAATAAATAATGAGCTGAACCGTAAACGGTATACTGAATTCAGCTTAAAATAACATTTTATATCAGACACGTCTGTTAGCTACCTGCTAGCTAGCTTCGCTGGTAAAGTAGCTAGCCATGCATGCATTTAAAGGTAACATTTTTAATCAACGCGATAATTTAAGCAGAAGTATGGCGAGATTATGTAGGCTGGTTAATCTGGTACTCCTACTACCAAAACTCCACACCTTAAATCCTCATAAAAAAGGTCGTAACACTTGCAAATTATGCTACAAATGTCAATGGGCAACGGTTACTGCTTGCCATCAGGTGACGCTAAGCCTTTTGCCACCTACTCCATTAAAAAAAAACTAGAAAGCGACTAAATAGAAGACTTGAAAGTGATAATGATAGGATGGATGGAGATAATCGAAACTCACACTTTAAAAATAGCTATGACACTTACGCGATTATTTAACATCCGCTTGTTTTTTACCTTTTGTGATCATTCAAATGCCTTTATACCTTTCTTGGAGTCTTGTCCTAATCTTACTTTATTGTTAATACGAAACCGAAATGCAATAACTTCCCTTGGATCACAAAATATCACGTTATAAGTTCCTTTAACCGGATTTGCTACATTCTAACCAAATATGATGATTATCTTACATTCGTTTTAAAACAAGTTAACAGAACAATATACCAACAATATACAATATATTAGTAGTGCCTGCCATTGCACACAATTGTCTCTGAGTTATATGTAGTAGATTATGTTTTATCAACTGTGGAAGCTTAACAGCTTTAATCGTCATTAGAGAAGTTAAGATTTAGAATCGTTATTTTTACATTTTGCTCGTGAGAAAGCTACTACCGGCTCGAAATACAGTTCTGTTGAGAAGAGCCGGCGAGAGACTCAACAGTTGCTCTTTTAAAATACCGTTACAGTAGTTAAGCCTTAATACAGTGCAATAGCTATCCCGTATATGAGTCAATCAATTAAGTTCCACGCATTTCGATCTACCAGAAACTCCTGAACAGTATAGTAAGCTTTAAGCAACAAAATATTCTTAATTTTATTTTTAAAAGGGCCAAGTGGTAGATCTAAGATATTTTGTGGAATTTTATTAAATATGCGTATACCAATGCCCATGAAGGAATTTTTCGCCTTTTGGAGACGAAATCGAGGTGTTACAAACTTATTTTTATTTCTAGTATTCACTGTGTTTCTGTCACTGATTTTTATATTATTAAGATTTTGTTGAATGTACAATATATTACAAAGTAATAAAAAATATATATTGTGAGGCAACTGTTAAAATACCAGTTCCTTTAAAAACATCTTGCAGGGAATATCAAGCTCTCAGGTTATAAATACCTTGCACAGCTTTTTTCTGAAGAATAAATACCGAATTCATCTCGACTGCATTACCCTACAATAGGATACCGTAAGACAGAACACTATGAAACCAACTAAAATAAAAGAATCTAGTTGTATTAACATCTGTCAATTGTCTTACTTTCCTTATTGCAAAGACGGCTGCACTGAGTTTATCTACAAGTGTTTTTTTTTATGGATTAGGTTGACAAACAAGCAAGCGGCTGACCTGATGGTAAGTGATCACCGCTGCCCATGGACATTTGCAGCATTACAGGAGTAGCAAATGCGTTGCCAGCCTTTAAGGAGAGGAATTTTTGAAAGAGGGAGGAAGGAGGTGTGAGAGGAAGGGAGTAATAGGGGAGACCCCTCGGAGATGGAGAAAGAGGTAGGGAGGGGAATGCTAGAGGGAGGAAGGAAAGGGAGGGGGACGGGCCACTGGCCACCTCACTCACCGGACGAAACGCAGAAGCAAAAACACTTCCACTTTACGTCGACAACGCCAACATGCTCAACGGTAAAGTGAAACATCGTGAGGAAAGGTTTCCTCGTATCTAGGTGGATAGTTAAGAAAAAATGTCTTTAATCGCTCGCTAATCGGGTCGCTAATCCGCAGTGGGGCCGCGTGGCGGTCTGTGACCTTATAACCTTTTACAACACACAGATGAGATGAGATACAGAAGAGACCTGTGCCCAGCAGTGGGCCATATTTAGGCTGTTACTTTACTTTTTTTATGTTAACTCCACAAACCGCATCTATGCTAACAAATCGTATGGATCCGTCTCATCTTTTCCGTGTGAATATGACAAATAGATAGCAAATGGAGTTTTCGAATAAACATTTTTAGATTTTTGATATTGGAAGGATTATTTGCTTAACGATAATTCATTTTGCAGCTGACCCTGTAACGGAGTTCGTCAACACGAACTGGAAGGACGTGATGCAAGAAATCGCACCGCCTATTGTGCACACCATCATCGAGACAGTTTTCAAGAACATTGACAAGTTCTACAAAGCGATACCGGCTGAACAATTGTACATCGCTTAATGTTTAAAGAATTGAGGGTTTCTTGTTATAACAAGTAAATGTAAATATGCACATGATTCACCTTGTGATGGTAGGGTAACTTGGCTGTTTTGTCTGCAGCCGTACTGTTAATAAAATATAAAATATTTCACCGCTTCCATTTCTCCAACCTTTAGTGTACATATATAAATCCGACACTGGAAGTAATGGATCAAAGTACAGTTGATAAAACGGATCATTTAAGCCTGGTAATTTCCAAATACAAAATGATATTTAAACAGTACAGTCTACTCAATACAAAGCGCTATGGAGATTTAACGTTATAAGCCAACCGCGTCCTTCAACTACGGTTGTGCGTTATTACTAAAATCGTAACGTTCGTTAGCGCGAAAGACATCGTAGTTTACGGCAATTTAATTATATTACTTACAATATGGGTAATACAATCAATAAAGAAGAGAACAAACCGACAACTCACACTACACTGCAATTAATATTAATATTAATATCATGGGACACCTCACACTTTTCCATCTGATCCCAAACTAGGCAGAGCCTGGTATCAATGTAATCAAACAACTGATATACATACTTATATATTTTTAAATATATACTTTTATAGATAATTAACACCCAGACACAGAACAAATACCTATGCTCATCAGACAAATACTTTGTCCTGGGAATCGAACCCACGAACTTTGGTTTTGCAGCCAGGAGCACTAACCACTACACCAACGGGCCAGTCATATCTATCAACGTAAGTTAAACAAGTCAGCATTTACACCGTGACCTCCGAGCTTCTAGAACGCCTCTCAAAGTATGCTAAGAGGGTAGGCCATTGCGACATTGTCTATGTGGCTGAATCATTTAGCACTTATTTAAAAAAGAAAACAAATCCTGACAGTCAAAATACATGTATTTTTAAAATATTTCTTCGTTTTTATTTTTTACTAACACTCAGATCCGAAAAAATTCTGTAGTTCGGAGAACCACTGGTTTTATACACATGACATTCTTATTATAGATATACGTATAATATCTGGTTGTATCTAAGCGTAGAGCAGACAGACATATTTGAGGGTTTTCTTGCATGCCGTTGCGTGAGTCTATTAAAACCATATACGGAAAAAACTACATCATTCTTAAAACTCCTTGACACATTTTAAATCTTTTTATCTTTATTATTGAAAAACACTTCCCCTATCTCTAGATAGAAATATCTTGTGTTACAAGGTTTTACATTCATAAACATCACGCCGACATACGCCCAGATCCGGACTAGTTGTTAGTGTGTTAGTCTGTGGTGAGAATCGAACCCACGACCTTTGTCACCGAAGCCAGGAAAAATGAAACTGCTCCAAACGGATCATTGACGTCACTGGGTGGTAGCAACAGTGCAGGAATAAGTATGTACTGTGAGGGACTGTGTTATTATGGACTGACGGGACTGACTGTCTTACCATCTCCCTATTAAAAAACTTGACGTGGCTGATAAAATCTGAAGAACGATGCACATAATTTTACTATGTCTGTGTGTATGTTTATGTCAACACCTTCAATGAGCTTTTTACAGTGGTAGTGACAAGCACCCGCTCCCGCTGACGAATGGGCCGGCTCGAACCAGGTAAGTACTCCGACCTGACAGAAAATCGGCGTCAAGTGGAAGTGTTGGCGCTTCCGCGTTTCGAATGTGAGTGAGGTGGTCGATGGTCCACCCCCTCCCCCTCTTTATAAGCCGGCAGTAACAGCTTCTCTCTTATAAGCCGGCAGTAACAGCGCAGAGGGCAATGACTTTGTGTTGTTGTTTATTATTTGGATTAGGGCATTACGTGCTGATAACCCGATTGCCTGAAAAGTAAGATGATGCATGCGTCGGATGGGCGTGTAAAAAGTCGGTCCCGGCTTCTTGTCGACGCCATCTAGCGGTGGCTTAGAGAAGTCGTTATTAAGAGGTCGGTTT
>DWHO01005064.1:0-10578 GCA_018247575.1 Eurytides lysithous rurik | reverse complement strand
TTTTTTTTTTTTTTAATTTTTTTTTTTTTTTTTATATTTTTTTTTAAATTTATTTTTTTTTTTTTATTATATTTTTAATTTTTTTTTCTTTTAATATTAAAAAAAAAAAAAAAAAAAACTGTCGAATCGTTCCGACCTTAGCCTTTAACCATTGCCCATTTTGATTCTGTGAACTTTCACTCACGATTAATTATTTTCGTTTTAACGATTGCCGACCGTGACTTTGTTCGACAATTTAAGTATATCAAGGGCAGATAACTGATATGTTATTGTTTTTTTTTGTCAATAAGTTCCTCAAGCTAACTCAAAAACAAAACTGAACATTTTTTTAAATGCGCAAATTTTTGTCGGTTCCCTTTGTCTTCCACATAATAACGTGTCTGTGTGTCGATTTAAGATGTAATAATGCGTGCTCTCAAAATATCTAGAATAAAACCATCATGGTTTTTTTGCAATTTTATACGTCAAGTGTGTTAGTAAATACAATCAGAGATTTTTTCATAAATCATCCTATATTGAAAACAAATCAGAATCAAATAGAACCTAATAAAGAAAGAAAATAAACGCTGGTGTTAAGAAAATAAATGTATTTTTTAAAAGTCAATAGAATAGAGTATAAATTCTAATAGATCTGCAACGTTTAAATTAAAAATCGATAAATTTTAAACACGTCCTATTAAGGTTTCTTTGTCCGAATGGTTATATCAACAGATGAACTAATGCTTAAATTATTGTTGATGATTAGATATAGATTCAATTCAACGAATACTGTATGAGGAAATTATTTTAGAAAATAGGCTGAACGATTATTGTAACCGCCCATAAAGAACGAAGAAGTGAACTTAGTTACAGTTTTCACCTTTTAATAATTTCTCGTTTCTCTCAATAGACGAAACACGAGAAAAAATGCTAGTTGGTTTTAATGAGTTAAATCTCAATATCAAAAAAGGCTTTCTTCACCGGACGAGCCTGCCCGTGTCTCATCATCACTTTTACAATCAGAAACTATTGCATGGCTGTACCAAGTCTTGCAGAATATAAAACGCCACCCGCTCAGACCGTATCGAAACGCAATAAATCAAAAACATAACAACAGCATAATCGCTTATCGGTAAAGAGTGCGATAAAATAACGACGCAACGATCATAAATTTACTTCGCTCGCAAGCGGAATAGAAAAACGGCGTTCCAATCAATCGAAACAAAATCCGATGATACAATCGACGGATAAAAAACGATACAATGGTCACCTCAGATGATTTGTGATCGTCCGAATAATAATTTTTAGCATCACGTACGTTGACTCGTATCCTTGACAGGATAACTCAGAAAGTTCTATATTTAAGCATTCGGCGAAGCTCAGGAGTATTATGTTATGAGTTCGTCGAAAAACTATATAAAAGCAGCGCAATATACATTTTGGTATATTGCGCTGCTTTAGGACGTTTTTATTTAGGGAAATATTACTAAACTTTGTTTGAAGAAAATACTTGTGTAAAGGAACATCAACAGATGTTTTATTGAAAAAAATTAAGTTCTCTTCATCGAAAGTTTTCCTGTCAATTACATGGTAGAAAAAAACATTTCAATCACAATTATTTTATGGAGTAAGCGGGCAAACGAGCAAGCAGCATGGATTGTAAGCGATCACCGCTGCCCTGGACGTTTTCAACATTACAGAACTTGCAAAGGTGGGAATTTTCGGAAGAGGCAGAGAGGAGGAGTGAGAGAGGAGAGAGGGACGGAGATGGAGAAAGGAATAGAGATGGAGGGGTGGAAGGAAGGAAATGGGCCACTATGTACCTCCCTAACCGAAGGAAACGTGGAAGCAAAAACACTTCCACTTCATGCGGATTTTCTGTGAGGTCACGATACTTATCCGGCTGGAGCCAGCCCATTCAGCAGAGGGAGCAGTTGTGTGGCTCTACCACCGAAAGCGAAAATAATGTCAGCTTTTACATAACAAGAAACTTTCCCATTTAACACCGGCTTAACTTAAGAATAAACATTATCAGTAAATCTATAGCATACTGGCCACTAAACCTATCCAAGAGACGTTACTCGCCAATCTTAATATTTCCAAGGCGTACTAATGTGCACAACTGTAGAATACCAAGCCGCAGAAGCAAAAGTACGTATCGCACAACTTATTATAACGATTCGAATTCCGCCATATACTCCCAAGCGCTAGTGCAGCGACGTGTCCTGTTTTTAAACGATCATCAGTGTCACGTTTGTATTAATATATTTGGAATTGAACATGCCGATTTCTATGTTACGCAATAAAACATCTGAGTTAGTGTTAAAGAAATGAAAACTGACGCTAAACAGCTATATGGATATGCGGAATGTGAATGCATATTGCCATTCGGACTGACAAACGCCCCTTTGAATTCCAATTGAAATATAAAAAATATGTAAATGAATTCAGTGAAGTCTATGCTCTTGAAAATAAAATGAGACACAACAGAGTGAACTCAACAATTTTCGGAACAACTCGGAAAACCAAATCAATGAATCGAGGAAGTGAATTAATCGTATTCGTAGTATATTCTAAATTCGAAATGTGTTTATCATTAAAGAATAGTAAAGCATTCACCAGGAACGCTCAAATTCACTTAGCCGTGATACGTTGGTATTATACAATAATTACAACTGGATCAATTGAAATTCTGTAAAGGTCGATCGATGGAGATTTACTAATTGTACGTTGACGGAATTCGTTAATTTATTTAAACTCACCAAACCGGAAATAAACGTACGATTTCCGCATATAAAGTATTGCAAAAATTCTATGCCAATTCGTTCTCAAAATGAATTAACGCGATGATTCTACAGTACTTCAGTTTTATTTGATAAACTAAGTCAAATATCATTCATATACACAACAACAAAAGTTGAGAGACGAGAGACTTATTATGTATCATAGAACAAAAACACTTCTGTGTTATTATATAGGTATAACTATCCCTTTGGAAATCAAATCCTCATCTTGGTTTATGTCAACAAATCTATCAAATCCGAGTAACCTTTTGAATAGTTCGCTGATTGGTTTAAGCAATCGTGCCTCCTGTGACCCGTATAGCTTAGTGCATAATGGCGTCTAACGGTCTGCATTCCGTATTCGAATCCGCGCCACGGGAGGCGTGAGAATAAGATCCTATCGCAGTAGAATGGCCGGCGGAACGCATTCTGATTCACAATTGTTATATTCTGCCTATGATTCATGTCAAATTTCCCTGGACAACGTCGATAGACGGTGTCGCCAACTGGGGTGTTTATGTTTTATTTTCTCGGTTCGTATTTTTTTAAGGTTTTAGATTGTTTTTTTTTTGTGACGTTTAAATGCTGCAACAATACTTCTTACAACATAAATCCAAAAGATAGCAATTTATAGGTTATAGCTTGTATTGTGGATGAATATGGCCAGTTTTAACACTTCATTTATATTGTCCAGGATTTATAGAAGATAAATGCAAAATCTTATGATAAGTTGTTAAATCGATTTTTCAACTGTTTTCGTTTTTATAGAAAAAAAAACTTGCATAAGTGATAATTCAACGTGAAAAACTATAACAAAAGTTATTTTTTTTTTACTTTCGTTCGAGTTTTTTATTTTCGTTTTTTTTTATGTTCAGAGCTACTTAAATCATCGTACGGACAGACAGCCAGATCTGGAACAATTATCTGTAGTTCATACAGATAAGTCGAATATGCTATTAAGAAAAACAAATAGACCTTAGCGTATAAGTCGACCAGTTAGGAATGCGTATTTCGCCAACCAGTACATTCCACTCCGTTAAATACGCATTCGCAATTATCCGACATATGCGGAGGCCATGAACGGATATTTCGTTCATCCCAAATCCGCACCACGACGGCCTAGTGAAGGAGGCGCGGACGACCAAGGCCGAGGATCTAGCCTCGCGAGGTAATCGCATATCGGCATATCGATAGGCAATTACTAGTGTCGGAGGCGCGAGGGCGGAGGCTGCCACAGGTTGACGCCCGTGGCGCCGCGCAAGAGCGATATGAAGCAATAATTATCTCGCGCCGCTCGTAAATCAAAACTGTATGAAAACGGTCACGGTGCGCAGCCTGTCAGCTGTCAATTGTAATGATCGCGTTCGAAAATTAAATTTAAACGACGTCATTACGATATTAGAGTGTTCACTGCGCAAATAGAAATAAAACACGGTACGTGATTTGGAGCCAGATGATTCTGGTGAAGCAATCGTTGTCTACGCTGATAGGGTCGATTAAATTTGATGGGTGAGCTGTATTTATGTAATTCATAATTTTTCAGAAAACATTTCATAGTTTGCCCACAAATTGATCAACCCATTCCAAAAATTCTATACAAAACTCATGAAATGGAGGAATAGTTTAAATTCGATTTACTTCATTTAGACCTTCCTTTGCTAGCATGTATCTCTATGGAGCTCCGTCAGATTATTATTCGTGGCCTTATCGCGTTAAAGGTTAAAGGGCCTGCCGTTTCCCGTGGCGTTCACTAGTTTCTGGGTGATCAGCGACCGCTGGAGTAGCCTCAATGCGGGCATTTCGATCGGGCGAGCTTCACGCACGAGCTGCGATATTGTATAAGCAGCCGCCGCAATTGCAGTCTCTAATTGCACGCGCGCGTCCATGCGTCTCACACACACGACTGAACTCGTGAACATTCCGTTTGGTGTAGAATAACAACAGCAACAAGCGAAAATAGTCTAGATTTCAAAAGAACAACTATCATCTATACAAAAAAAAAATCTATACAAATTGCAAATAAACATCTGAATGCAAAGTAGAAGTTAACGCTTGTGCGTTTGCCGCCTAAATTGTTAAGGCATTCGTTTGTTTTTGTGCTGAATTTTTGCCGCGCCGCTTCTGTAATAAGCCCGGTCTGTTTTCGTGTTCAAAAAAATTATTTGTTAAGGAAAAAAAAATAAAAAAGGTTATCAAAATCAAACTATACAACTGTCTCGAACGCGAAGAGCTATTTTATATTTATATATTTGCATGTAAGTATTTATGCATGTAACAAACTTATTTGTTTAGCCACTGGAATTTGCATCCGTGACTATCAAGCCTACTCCGCAACCACCAGATCATTATAATCTGGTCGTGCATAAATCATAAATAATATTGACCCAGAAACGTTCGAGCTAATTGCATGCGATATTAAAACAGCGGTTAGATAAAAGGTATTTGTAGACATATATTCTTACATGGCTGATATCTCGATGTACATTGACATCGATTTATAGACACTTAATGCATAATTCTATAATATTATCCAGGTAATAATAATTTCAATAATTTCTGTACGTATGTTAATTTTTATTGCATTTATTTTTATTTAATCGGTTTTAGAAAATATACATAAGACGTATCATACAGCTCTTACGTAGGACGTATACAAATACATATATATACTTACAATATGTGAGCCAATAAAGTTTTCACCACCAATTATGTTTAGGAGATAAAATGACAAGGGACGTGGTCCTTATAGTAAGCGAGATGCCTGCCCATGATACAGAACCACATAGAATAAACTGGTTTCTCGCTACACTGGTCACCTAGAGATTTAGGATATCTCTAATCCCAGTAATTACGCTGGCAGCCCTTAAAGCCGGAACACAGGGGTGCTATTTTAATAGAGTGGGAACCCAAGCCGACTATGCGAAGGGGTCTGAGTACTTTAAAAAATTACAGTAGTATGGAAATAGATTAGTACATGGAAGAACACTATTATTTCTTACATATTTGGAAATTATGGAGAAAGATAATTGAGAAAAAAAAGTTTTTTTGTTTTTTGTGGATTAGGCTAATGAACGAGCGAGGGGGGGGTATTTTGATTGAGGTAGCGAGGGAAGAGCAGAGATGGAGTGGGTGGGGGAGGGAGGAAGTGAAGGTACGAAGGCTAGGGAGGGGAGTGTGGTGGAGGTAGAGAGGGAAGAACGGGAGGGATGAGGATGAGCCACTGGCCACCTCTCTCACCGTAGGAAACGCGGAAGCAAAAACACTTCCACTTCACACCGATCTTCTGTACGGTCGTGGTACTTATCCAGTTCAAGCCGGCCCATTCGGTAGCGGGAGCAGCTATGTGGACTTTACCATCTTAATTTTTTTTCGTGAGAACAATATCCTATGAAACACTTTCTAAACATTAGTACAGTTTACAACAATAATGAGTCAGTTTACAGTAATAAGACACCGTCCGGAAACAAACACCACACCCCGACCAGACGGTACGGCTGAAAAGTGGCGAGTGAATCAACCATTTCCCTGAAAGTGAATCAACTGTTTCGCGTGACGACCAAAGTTATTTACGTTATCCGTACAACTAGTTCGTACATATATTTTTATTCCATGAATAATAAACGAATCCGGCTCGGGGCCGCAATAATTTAGATTTTGATCAAGTTTTTTTGTTTTTATAATTAAAAATTTAAATTTTGTCTTGCATTTTCTTCGTAAACCACATGAAAGACCGATACGTATTGTATCGGTTTTTAACGGATGACTCCAATTTAATCCTTATGCCACCTACTTATTTATCTTATGGCCCGTTTGAGTACAGTACAGACAATTGTATCGTAAATAGCGACAAGTGTCGGTTTCCCTTTTGCCACGCTTCGCAAGACGGGAAGTACATACTGTGACAGCATTAGGCGTGCGTAACGGATGCGCTATTACGCTGCGAAACTTCGCATCGTTTCGCGCTCTAATGGTTTGTTTTTGCAAACATCACAAGGCGTTGCCCTAACGGAGTGGCATTTCAACGAACATTATTACGTAATTCACTATAATAAATTTAAGCAATTTGAGATTTGTTAAAGAAAACTTTAACACATTCATATATGCTTTTCAGGTGTTGTCAACCACAACAGAAACAGTTCTTCGACCGACTAGAAAACAAACTGATTTTTTAAATTTTCCCTTACGTATCTACAAACCTCCAAACAACATCTAATAAAAATTAAACTTATAATCGTGTGATAAACTAGAATAGAAAAATATCATCAAAATCGGTTGGTATCGAATAACATACAAGCAAAAAAATTAAGAGGAATTGACAAACTTTTCCTTCTCGGAATTGGTTAAAATACTTTTAAGTTAAGCTATTCTATTGGTCTTTTTTTAGAAAATCTGCCTAATCATCCCAGCTGAGTTAGCCCATACTTTAACACTATTAAAACACCAAACAATTTCTAACTTGATTTGTACTAACGAACCTCGCTACTCACTCGTTACTCGTACTAGTTCATATCCCGGAGCCGGGAATATTAGATTAAAACGAGCCCCCGGACACTGAGTTACCACGGCTTAAATAGCAAGCATATGCCATATCTTTGTTTTCATGATGAAAACAAAACTATGGTATATGTTTCCAAGCATATACCATGGCTTTGTTTTCGGCATCAGATGCGATGTGCCCCAAAACTCTCTCGTGTTGAGTGTTTTCAGTGCGAATCACAGTCAGTATTGAAGTTCATCTCAAGCCAAATAAATATCTTCATATCTCACGTGTAAGAGATCGCGTAATTCGCTTGTTTCGTCACGTAAGGCGTTTGATAGACGGCCGCCATCGACGTTCGACGGCAAACAAAAGCGCCAAAGTGGAAGTGTAAATTTATGGAAATGAGGTGAAGAATCGAAGCGGCTTCCACGCGTCCTTGACTAGTGTTGCAACGGTGCGTTAGCAGGTGCGATGTCGCAACTGCCTGAACACGACTTTCGCAATCAGACAAACGTTGTTACTGTTGCAGAGCAATAGCCTACATACAGTGGCGGTACTAACCTATAAGCCAAAAAGCCCGGCTTGCCCTACTAAGGAGTAAAATTTATAAATTTCAATTAGCACATAACCCCGCAACGCTCAAATTTAAAAATAAATGATTCGGGAATTACGTGCTAATTAAAATTTCTAAATTAACTCCTAGCAAGTAGGGCAAGCCGGGCTTTTGGGCTTTGACGGTAGTACCGCCACTGCCTACACATAAGTCCCCATGATGAGCAAACGCTTTATTTGTACACAGAGCGTCGAATCGGAGAAGTGTTAATATGGGTTTAAGAGGGGGTGCGATGCGTCTTGTAAGAGAATTTAGAGCCACACAAATAACAAAGATAAGATAATACCTTTGTTGCTTCAACCGCCAACTGTTTTAATCGAGTAATGATGTGGCTTCGTAAAGCTTATGTCAGTCAATATGTCATCTACTTTTGATTATAAGTACGCTCAATCATGGATTTCAGTTTAAACCAGTGTATACTAAATGATTAAATACACTTTATTTGGTAATAACGCGTTTGTGTTCAGCTAAACTGATAAAGTGACTTGACGAGCATGTCGTGCGCCGATGGGTAAGAAAATTCCTGCCTAATAGAAAAAAGAGTCACAAGAAACCTGCCCAGTACTACGCTGCGATCGTCACCTAGAGATTTAAGGTTATAAGGCCTAACAGTTATGTGCAAATCTTAACATGATCCGATTTGTGGTACAACTGTTCAGCGAAATAACTGGACCCTAGATTTGTCATCTCTTTATTGCAGAACAAGTTTTGGATTTTTATGAACAAGCGCGTTTACCATCAGATATGGGACTGCCTCATGCAGATTTCATAAAAAACGATATACTACCCCAGAAGGACGATGCTGTTAACAGAACGCAATATCTAATCAATGTGCATTTGAAAAACCGCAGAAATCACAACTTGTATAAATTCACAAATGTCTCATGCAAAATATAATTTCGGCGACAACTTTAGGAACCAGTCCTCAATTCTGACTCACAATTATAAATGTATTATTGTGTTATCCTTGTTTGGCTTATAAACGACGACCGTCAAATTTTATGAGACATTCAATATTTTAAAATTAAAATAAAATATAGAAGAAGGGAACGAGAAACGACACAATCAAGGCAATTAAGTTACTTTTTTCTTAAATAACAACTAATTTAATACAAACCTAAGTGTGCATTTCACATTTATGCTGACATTAGATATTAAATTATTTTATTAAATACAAATTCCTCCTTTTGTTAATTATTCCTACTTAATTTTGTTAGCAGTGGCGGTACTACACAAGCCCAAAAGCCCGGCTTGCCCTACTAAGGAGTAAAATTTATAAATCTTAATAAGCACATAATTCCCGAATAATTGAGCGTTGCGGGAATTATATGATAATTAAGATCTATAAATTTTATTTCTTAGTATTGCAAACCGGACTTTTGGCCTTGTATGGTAGTACCGCCACTGCTATCAACAGCCAATTACGAACCGATTCTGTTAATTATTGTTTGTCTCTCATGGGAATTTCATTATTATTGAACCTTTTCTTCGAAAACACAAAGGAACTCCGTATAATCGAGGAGACAATGTATACTGTTAAAACATTTATTAAATTTGTTTAAAACCAGTTGTTTTATATCAAACTTTACTAAAACCTTTCAACATGTAAACATAAACGATATAGATTATGAATGATAATATCTGTTTATAATCATTCGTAATGTATCCGTTTTCGTATTTCTGAAAAGTTGCTCTTACAACGTACATTTTTTTTAATATGTATTTTTACATTTTATACATATTTTTTCCTTATTTTCTATTATTGGTCAATGTAATTACCACACCTATCTAATTTCTCACCTCGTCCCGGATTGACTGGTGGAGACCGCCTACAGGCATATTAAGTCCGTCCTTTTTAATGTCTTTTATAACAAATAATAAATTAATAAAATAAATAAACGAGTTTTACTTAATTCCTCGCGATACTCTAGAACGTTTTTGTTTTTTTTTTAAACAGATCTTAGAGCGATGCAAACCAACGATAATCCATTTAGTGAAAGAATTATCTTTATCATCGACGCTGGCATCGTCGGCCTTTATAAACAAAGTCAAAGTCAAAGATATTTTTATATTATCTTAATTATTACATAGTTGATTAATAGTCTCAAACCGCTTCAATTATCAAACTAATCAATCCGAAAGACCTTTCGACAAATGGCAAAAAAAAAATCAAAATATTACGTACCTAGATATAAAGTCCCTTCACCCTTAACATTATATCTTGTAGCTATAAATAAATGTTAGCTAGAGCTACAAAACGACAAAGAAATCTGTAGGGTTAGACGATGCTATCAACTAATTTGAATCACGATTCGAACAAATGCATATTTAATGTCGAAAAGTATTAGTGATCATTAGTCGAAAGTTAAACCCTTATAGGTAAATGTGGGAGTGTTGAGGCTTGCTTATTTATGGCCTATTTGACACTTATAGGTTTTTAATACGCGTAAAAAATTACGGATAGGAAACACTGCTCTACTTTGATATGATTTACGGTTAACGGTAAACTAGGCTAGTAACTAACAATAATAATGTCCTCCAGACTAATTTCGGCCACGGCGGCCGATCTGCAAGAGATCAGCCAAATGTGCGCGATGTATTACTGTGCATAAACAATTGCAACTGCCTCCGTGGCCTAGTGGTATCGGCCCGCGCTTTACAAAACGGAGGTCGTGGGTTCGAATCCCGCGGAGGGCAATGACTTTGTGTTGTTGTTTCTTAGT
>DWHO01005063.1:0-10578 GCA_018247575.1 Eurytides lysithous rurik | reverse complement strand
TATCAAAACCGTGTAAAAACAGAATTAGGTGTATTCACAATTTGGTAATAAAATTTCCTGTAAAATTCTGTCCTAAATCAAGATTCTGAACTTTTAATTAAATACATCAACAACTTTATATATTTTAAAACCAATTGGCAAAAAACTATTGTAAATTATTTAACAGTTTAGTGCTTAACAAATTTGAAAAAGTGATAAGGCACATGGCATACTTTTATCAACATTAAATAGAATGCCTCTATAACTGCTGCTTGTTGCTGCATTACATTTGCTTAAAAACTGAGGATTATGTTTAACAATAGTAATTGAAAAAAAAATTAAATTGATACATTTTCTTTTGCTGTATAGGAACTACCTTTATGGAAGACTAGCATCTCATTCACTGTTGGGAGCTGCAGAGTTAGAACATGTGTTTCCAGATAGAGAGGTTAAGATATTTATAGGCACATGGAATATGAATGGGCAGGCACCCCCAAGGTATCCAACATTAAATAGATTTAACATTGTTTTTTTTTACTGTCCAAATTTTCTTCTTTTTTTTGTATGTATATACTGATTTTGATAGAGTAAAAAACAGAGAATACTTTATATACAGCAATGAATGTAATTAATGTTTAACAGTTAATAATCAGGGCTCTTACTTTTTTTCAGAGAGTTAGCAGATTTTATCTTTCCCACCCAAGTTACACATGTACCTGATATTTTTGCGATTGGTACACAGGAATCATATTCAGAGCGAACAGAGTGGGAAATAACTATTCAAGAGGTACTGGGACCATCACACTTGTTACTTCATTCCTATTATTTAGGTGAGCTTGTTTTTATATCATTAATGCTATAATAGAAACACCTTTCCTTCCAAACTGCAATAAACTGGGTTAATTTGTAAAGAAAGCAATGTATTTGTGCCATATTTATGAACAATTAATATAAGTATACAAAGAGGTTTCATTGAATATTTAAAAGGTTTTATGGGAATGTTAATCTGTGCAATTTTTTCAGGTACAATTCACTTGACAGTTTTTATTAGGCGGGACCTCATTTGGTATTGCTCTTTGCCAGAAGATGCTAGTTTATCAGTGCGACCGGGGACGGCGTTTCGTACGAAAGGAGCAGTAGCAATATCATTCGCTCTGTTCGGTTCTACGTTCCTGTTTGTAACTGCCCACCTCACTGCTCACCAGGAGAAAGTTAAGGAAAGACTGTCAGATATCAAGAGAATTATCAGGTCAATAGATTTGCCGAAGAACTTGCCATGCAGGCATAGAAGCAAAGGTGGGTCAATATTTTTATGATTGAAATAATGGGTTTTAAGTAAATATAGTTCCTTTAACTTTAATTTATTATTAATATCTATAGTAAACTTGTTCGTGATATAATTCGGACCTTTCGCTTGCGCAATCATTTGATCTTGAGGTTGCCATAAGCGAAAAAACATTTACTTTTTTATTGTTAAATGGATGAAGTTTACGAAAAAAAAAACACAATTTTTATGTTTTCCTACATACTCAAATCACTCAAACCAAGTATGCTACGCGTCGGCACGTTTTGAATGTTTTATGTCGACATTTTTAATCTATGTTTCAGATGTCACTAACAACTTCGACTACGTGTTTTGGTGTGGTGACTTAAACTTCCGTCTGGGGGAGCCCCGAGCTGCGGTTCTGCGGTGGATTGAACAAACTGAAGTTAGTGCACAAAATACTTAGTGATATCCTTCATAATATGAACCCATATATTATTATCGTCTATTATTCTACCGCCAAAGAGCAAGCTCCACTGGATTCCGTTTTGAAGGACAAAGTTTTTAGAGAATTTACCATGCATAGTCGCGAAGATTTGACATTTTCAGAAACCAAAAATATACAAAGTGCACAATTTCATTTCTCTACTATAATGCTACTTACCGGACATTTGTACAATTATTAAGTATAATCGACAGACAGATGTAGACCGTACTGATTCTAAATGATTTCGAATTAAACGGTTCGTTAACATTAGAAGTACGACAATCAGATGTGTTGGGTCACATGATTTGAAACAAGCAAGGCAAATGGAGTACAACCGTTACCGACTGGTACCCTAGAGACAGTAAACGAAATAGAGGCTGTCAACGAACCCAATAGAAAATGCTAGAAGAGTCCTATGCCAAAAGTCACTTTGAATTGTACGTCGTGTCGTAAAAAAATCATATCAAATGTAACCTCGATTTTCAGACTTAAAGGGCTTTTTATTAATCGGATGTATCAAAAGAATAACAAGGGGAAACGAGAAGTGTTAACCTCTCATTGACCCCGCGGTCTATACAGTTTTCTGTCCAGCTCGCATCACGCGTTGTTATGCAATTGCGAATAACGTATTCGGCTTTATAAACATAGAAATACTCGTGCAGAACTTATGTAGCAAACATCACTCAGATGCGTTTAAGTTGTATGCGCTCTGTTCTTCTATTTTGGCTGCTATAACCATATTATTAAATCGGGATATAATTGCAATTTCGTTTTTAAGTTTCCTATCCCTCTTTGTTATGTTATGAAATGACGATCGGAATTCCTTGCTGCAGTTTCCCTTGCCGCCTTATCTGCCACACGGGCTACTACACGCCGACCAACTAACTGCAGTCCTCGAAGACGGCGCCGCCTTTCGGGATTTTCGTGAAGCACCAATCACATTCCCGCCCACATATAAGGTACAAATATATCACATTTTATCTCTTCTATTTATTTATATCCTTGATATATATACTTGAAGAAACACATTCCAATCAATTGGGGAAAAGATTCATCGAGGCACGATTTAGAGTTCTGGAGGTCGTAGCACAACGAAGGAAACCCCCTGGCCCCTAGTTATTTTCCAAAATAATGCACCTTTATAAGTCGAATCTTTCTATAACTAATTTATGAATATAATAAAAAACAAGAATTATGCGAAATGTTTAGTGTTGACAAACGGAACCCTCCAAGGGTTTATAGATGAAAAATCGTTGATGATTTCGTTGAAATCATCAACGATTTTTTCTCGATCGATCGATCGATCGATGGAACGATCCGTTCCAGATGTGTTTATGTTTGTACAAATTACTGTAGATAAAACGGCGAAAAAAAATATTAAAGAGAATTTGTATTCGTTGGAATTTGGAAAAAATTTTATCGATGTCTAATGTGGGGCCCCAGATATCCATCCCCTAAATCCGGCCCTGACTATAATTATATAATTAAATCGTTATTTTTACCTGCCACTAAGTTATGAATTAAAAAGTTCAGACTCTTTTATATTAAAAAATAAAGCATCCTCCTATTAGTCAATATTCTTTAGCAATCTTTGGAAAAGGGTTTTTTTTTTCAGTACGATCCGGGTAGTCAACAATTTGACACTTCAAGTAAGCAACGCGCCCCGGCGTACACTGACCGAATCCTGTATAAGGCCAAGTCGATGACAACCAACAATTCGTCCGCATTCTCTGGTAATATGTAATTTTAAAAAAGAAACTATTATTTTTCCTGTAACATAATATCTTTCGTCGTATGGCGGTTACGCGTACATAAATTTAGACTGGTGCCAATGGAAGATAATGCCTGATTATTCGAAATAGTTATCCGTAGGTAGCACAAACACTTGCTTGAGATGAGAATCAAACTTACGACTCTCAACGCCGCAGTCAACAAGCTATTGCGCGGACAGACAAATATTTTGGTCCTACTTTTTGTTTTGTATTTCTATTTCAATTACATTAATAAGTAGGTATCGAGCGTATGTCCGTATCTTTTTAATATATTGAAGAAATTTTAAACTGTGTCTCAAGGTCACTTTTTCTTAAATGTATACAATCATCATTAAGCTTTTAAACCTTACTAAACTAACTACAGTTAGTTCTGATTTTAAAATACTCACAAGGGCTGAGAGAGAAAAAAAAGACTAAGAAATAGAATAGTGGAATAAAAATTAGTGTAACCACCAAATATTTGGAAGACACAGGACGTCGGACTGTCCTGAAATTTCTCCTTGTCATTTTTATGGTTCTAAAATGTCTTCTTGTCATAGGCCTACGACGCATCAGTAGTGTACCGGTGAGCTCAGGTTTGAAGTGCTTGGCATACAACTCTGTGCAATCTGTTTGCACCAGCGACCACAAGCCCGTGTGGGCTTTGTTCTCCGCCGCTCTGCGACCGGGCACCGACATGTAAGACCACCATTACTCGCTTTTGTCTATATTAATTGCATGGAAAAGTCACGTTTGGTTGGAAGATTCAACAAATGCGCGCTTCTATTGCGTTGGCGACATATATCTCATTGAGATGAGTTAATTCATGTGTATGAGATAATAAATCACTACCTTCTTGAGAAATTATTAAACAAGTGCTAAGAAGTAAAAAATATTGTTTGATCGATTTAAGTAATTATTTCAAACGACTCTTTTGTTTTGTAATTTTTATAATTTTATAATAGGAATTAGTGTCTGCCGTATTTTTAACACATGACTTTTCAATTGAGTAAGCGTAAGAGGAGGTGAGGAAATATTACTCTGGAACTCTGAAGACATATGTAAAACCTCGTCCTTAAAGGAGTATATATATATATATATGCCTTAATGACAGATTGGTAATTATTAGAAAATATTTTGGAAACCTACCACTATCATATCCCCACGGCCCGGGTTGGCTGGGAGAGAATGCCTCAAGACATGAAATCTACCCTTTGTAATCCTTTTTTTTAAGGTAATAAAGCATAACTAAATAAGATTGTTTTGCAGTATCCACCTGGTGCAGTATCCGTGCATTTAAAAAAACTCGCCGTCCCTATTGTGAGATAGAAATATCTTGTGTTATAAGGGCGTTTTACAAACATAAATTTCACACTGACACTTAGTCAAAGTTGATGGTTGGTGGCTTAGGCCCGTTGGTGTAGTGGTTAGTGCTCCTGACTGCAAAACCGAAGGTTGTTGGTTCCGGGACTCTCTCACCCAGGATTATTCGTACGATGAGCTATACGTATTATCTATATAAGTATGTATTTAAAATGTCTAAGTATGTGTATCAGTTGTCTGATTACCATAGTATAGGCCCTGCCTAGTTTGGGATCAGATGGCAATGTGTGCGATGTCCCATGATATAAACTGATATAGATACGGACAGACGCCCAGATCTCAGTTCAGTTCAGTTCAGTTCATGCAAATATTCAACGGCGCGATTTGTCAACATTTTCAGTGTACCCCTAGCCGCGGGACTTTTCAATCGGGAAGTGTACGTCGAAGGGATAAAGCGGAGGCGCGCGTTGCTTGACCACGCGCCCGGAACATCGGCGGTCTGCAGTTTACAATAGTGTGTACGATACTTTATTTAACAACAACTGGTCCAGATATTAAAGTAGGTCGTATGAAATTACAGATAATATATAACACGTAAACAAATTTTCACTAGGCCCAATGTGACCTGGGTGGCAAATATTTATGTACGTATATTTTCGTCACTTATTAAGTGTGAAGCTATGCTTTGTAATTTTTTAATAGGTCCCTGATTCAAAGTAGCCGATATTTTATAAAGCGTATGAGTATGTAGACGTATTTTCAAATGTCATATGGAAAATAAGATTTGTGTGTTTACATATAAACTATCCCTTTGTTTTTTTTTTCAACGATTGTGTTGTCACATAGTTAATAATAAAAGCTAAAAAGAGTGTTTCCATATGAAAATTTTCCTGTGAGGTGAATTCTTACATATATTTGTGTACTTTTGGTTCGTTTTTCCTTTGAATGTCTGATCAAGGTCGAAACGTAGTTAATTCAGAATTAAAGATAATATACGTCGTTTGTTTTAACTCATTTTACTTAATATGCAAAATAGAAAATTTACATTTTTTTTAAATTAATTTATCAATTATTATTTATTCATATATATGCAAAAGCATTACGTGTATTTTAAATTTTATTGTAGTATTAACGAGGCTGTTTTCTTCGATATTATTGATCGATATAAACATAGTAAATACTAAAATCCTTAATGTACATTGTACTTTATATTAAGTTTCTCCTTTTTTTTTCGTATCCTTATAGAAGTCGAATCCATAATTGTAAAGTTTGTTACATACAAGTATGTAAATTCACGATAGTAAAAAGGGTTGTTGGAAGGTTACGAAAATTTATGCTTCACGAACAAAGACAAAAGATTAGGTCTATTTTTAAAATATTAAAAGATAATTTTTCTTAAATTATTTCTTAAAAAGACATAAGAGGCGTAGTATTATTTTAAAACAAATATGCACTATCCAAATTTGCTGCGGCTCCAGCTTTAAAATAAACTTTTGTCATGAATATTGAATAGCTGTAATTTCAAATTTTATAGTCGATTGTTTGTTACTTAACAGTCAATACGTATTATTGTATCAGTATTACACCGAACCTCGTATTTTAGCTGTTTTTCGTATTGTTGCACATTACGTTGGTTTATTTTTGTATGATGTATTTCAATATACCATTTATTTATTATTATTTATAACGTTCGTTAAAAATCGTTCAGAGCCTTTTACAATGTCTTGTAACTATATATTTTATAGTTTTTTTTTGTTATCTTATCTAATTTTATTTAGTGATGTAATTAAAAAGACCATTCTAGTCGTAATGTTCTAATGTCATAGTTAAGTTAACATTATTAATTGATTGTCTTATGTAACGTTAGTCGTAATTACCAAAGCTTCGTTATAATGAGTTGTAATTATTTATTTGTTTTTGTGTTTATGTATTTAGTCGCAATAAGAGTCGTTAGAGAATATTTACAAAGAAAATATGTTTGTTTTGAAAATCTTAATATTCCTAATTTCATTGTAAATATACTTCACAAAAGAAAAAGACAAAAAAATCTATATTAAGGTATTTATGTACTTAATCGTAGGTGCGTTTATATTATTGCGAAATATTTCAATTCCTTTAAATTATTGATTGACCTGTAAACATTTCAACATTAGTTTGAGCCTTAAGCTATATGTGGTATTCGTTTATATGTTTCTCTTATTATGGTCCTAGTTGTGCACAAAAATCTTATCATAATAGATTCAATCTGTTCAATTATCAAAAACTATAGAAATGCAAACAATGCTATTGACAAAACTAAACTAGTGCAAATTAATGTTCTATTGGATTGTACATTAATTATAGTGCGCGCAAACCATAAGGAAGCCTCTAAAGCTCATCAGCCGTTATGACAAATTACAATCAATCAAGAACCGAGCGCATGTATTGCCCTCTCGCTCACTCTGCAGACTATTTAACGGTCCGTCTCGCTCTCACCCGTACAGTTGCTTTTAAACGCAATAAAGAACAAACGTTTTGCGAAATGACTTAATTATTATTCAGTTTTGCGCGACCTATAAGTGTTTTCTGCCTTATTGTGGTAACTCGACCGTCTCTGCGGAATGTTCTAAACGTTTCCAAATAATTTAGGTGCTGTGATTTATAATGGTTCTAGTCTGATGTTCATTCCATTGTTAGCTAAATATGTATATGTTTACTGACAAATGTAAGACATTATGAAATAGTTATCAGACATTGGAGAATCACTTAATATGCCTCGTTCGGTGGTATCGTGGGACTTAACGACTAGACAAGGTTATATGATAGTAATTTTTGTTAAGTGGTTCAAATTGTATAACCTTTTCTTTAAAATCTTTTAATTTAACGCCTGTTCTTGTTTTATTTTATATCAGATTAAATTTTCTCTTATCTTTTATGGACGTATCTAAAGTTTCTCTTTAGTAAAGATTTGGCATAAGAACCCAAAAAAAAATACTAAAAAGTATATGAAAAATATAATAATATGAAATATTTCTAAGTGCAGTTAATGCTAGGACGTTTTAAAAAAAAATATTTGCTATATTAAATTACATGATTTTAAAATTTAGCCAAGTGGTTCACGTTTTTCTAAAGAGAGCTTGTTAACACGCAACTTAGTTACGAGTTCTATAAAAAACTCCAAAAATGTACCTATTAAAACGAAACTATATTAGGTAACGCAAAGTTCATGTCAGTATTCATGATTTGTAGATTTTAACTTCAAGGGTTATTGTGATAACACCAGTACAATACAACAATATTCCCTTGTTTTATATGTGTCTATTAATCGTGTACAAGCCGAAATTTTTGCGTACTTTCAATGAACGTACATTATCGGATATACATAATTTATATTTTGTAGCAACGGCTACTGGAATCGAGTTTGTATTCAAATATTTTGAGTCCCTCGTTAGAATCAAATGCGGAGTCGGTGTGAGTGCAGAGTGAATTCATTATCGCGGTCGGGCAGTCGTTAGTGGTTTACAACCCTGTTCGCAAACTCTTTGAAATAATGCTCCCTTAGGTACCTTGACACGTTTTAACACAAGTTGTATGAATAACGTGCACGATATTAATAACGGTACCAGATCTATTTTCATTCTAGCACGCGATCCAAATGTTAAAAAGTCAGTGATTGCCTTTTTTTTATTTATGAACACGTTAAATTTATTGCGAAATATTAATTAATATTATAATGCCTATGGACGGCGGTGATCACTTACCATCAAGTGAGTCGTTTGCTCGTTTGGCAGCCTAATCCATAAAAAAAATATTACATATATATAATTGATTGCGATTTATTATCAGTTTACTCTATAACAATTTGTGGTACATAAAAAGACATAATATTTTCTTAAACACAAGCCTCTTATTTTCACGTGATGTACCTTCTATAGGTGAGAAGTATAACTGATAAAGATTCTGCAAACTTTTTTTATGTAGCAGATGGGCAAAAGAGCGTTGAAACTGCTTGTCATTTCTAAAAGTATTGAGCATGGGATTGATCACTTTGTCGTACTATTGCAGTAGACGGAAAATTTGACGGACAAATAACCCAATAAAAGTGGATGGAGAAAGAAACAAAAGAGCATACGGAGGAGTCTGCAAATAAAAAGATGTCTATTTATATATTGTAACGTATATTTGAACATCGATTGGTTTGTGTCATAGGTTTGTTATGAAAAGCGTTCTTTATATATTTAAAAAAAAATATATATTTGGTCTGTCATTTTTGTGTGTGCAAATATTTCATTAAATTTTTTACAAAAGAGTTAATTAAACGGTGTCCTTTACGTTAGGTGACACCAATCAAAACACTTCACAATTGTAAAGCACCAAAGCAAATCCCGGTTACATTAGTCTCGTCAGACCGAAATCTTTGCGCAAGTCAGTAAAGCGATACGTCCGGTTTTTAAGCCTCTTAGTACATAGGTGGGTCCACACCACCCCCAACATTAAAGGAAACACGAAGGCGAAGCCGAACAATAAAAAAGGAAACTCCCCACGACGTGCGTGACCACCAACTCAATGCAAATTACACTTCCATCCATTTTATACAATAAAACCAAATGAGCCCTTTTAACGCGACATGAAAGATCGATAAAAAAGTACACGGCATTGCCGCTGCTTACGGAAACTTTCTGCCTGAGTGAACGTTGACGATACATTTCTGCAACTATTATCGTCATACTTATAATATAAACCCATTTTTACCCCAAGAAGAATATGAGAAGAATAGAATGTAAAACTATGTGTAGAATTGGGAGAATATTCCAAAAAAAAATACTACTAAATTTTTATCGCAAATTCAACCGTCTTAACCGTCTTAACCGTCTTACGTCTGAATAATACTATAATAATATAATTTTACTATAATAGTAAACGTTCAAAATAAAAGAAAACTGCACTACATGTATTTTTGTACGAATTTGTATTTTCTCCTTTAAGAGTTACTTAAGTGGATAGATCGTTCTTAATAAATTATAGGTACATCGTATAGTCACCTTTTCGATGTTACTGGATACACTAATAAAAAAAAAATTTACAGCCGATTTCACACCATATTATGAGCTATAAAAGCTTTAACTCGATTTTCTATACATACACGACACAGGTTTAGGTAAGACGTCTGTTATATACATAACGCAGTATATGGTTACACTATATAACGAATATAAATATGAAATTTATATTCGTTGTATATAATAAAATAAAATCGTATTATCTTATTTTATTTTGTCCTGAATTAATTGCATTAATAACCAGTCGCACTACGGTGATTTTATTAAAACACCCACTTTACTGCTTTTAACTTAATTTAATCAATAAAAGCCCATATGGAGGCAATATTTGGAAAAAAAAATCGAGTACAATATGAGATCAAATTTTTGACGTTGCAATCTATCGTTAATTTCCCTCGAGGATCACCTGCTGCCACAATAAAGAAACTAGTTTATTGTTACTTATATTTTGGTCTACTTTCCAACGTAATTCTTACTACATTATCGGCCTGATGTGAGGTTAATTATTGCTGGAGCTGGCTTTATCTTAAATGTACTTTGTACATATATACAAACATACATGAATGTGATTATAATACATATGAGAGTTCATGTCTGATTTTTTTAACATTATATTTATCTCACATAATTTAATTTTTTTATAAAATTTATTAATCGACTTCATATAAATCCTACTTAGTTTTAAGCACATGTTCACAGTACAAAGTGCAATCAGAATGAAATTTCTGAGGAAAC
>DWHO01005062.1:0-10580 GCA_018247575.1 Eurytides lysithous rurik | reverse complement strand
GTACTAATCCGGTTCGAGCCAGCCCATTCAGCAGCGAGAACAGCTGCGTGGCTCTACCACCGTAAAAATTGCTTTCTTGTTTAACTTTATATTTTATGCTCCCTTTTTTAATACTTGCTCTTTATGCCACTCGGGAAGAATGTGTGATTGGCCACTTATAGCAATTTAAACGTTAGCGTGCAATATGAAAAAGGAAAGACTGAAAAAAGTAAAGAAAAACAAATTGTTATTTACTTGCTTTCGAATATTTTTCATTAATAATTTTTAAAATACATATAATTTCATACATAAATAAAACATTAATATATACTTTATTCAATATGGTATATTCATAGATTTCTCTTACATTACAAAAACTCAATCCACAGTGCTATAATTCTTAACTATATTGTCGTGGTTAATGCAAATACAACATCACACTACAGACACAGTGAGAATTAATATTTTATAAATTATTATTAGCTTTCATTGTTCGTGTTTTCACGGTTTCTTCTAATGCGCTTCCACCTTTTAAGTAAATACTGTTGTAAATTAGAAAATATTCGCATTGATATTTCAAATAAAAAAGTTGTTAGGCTAATGGTTAATAACAAGCCGTAGCATTTATAAATTCCTTCGACATCTTCCCACGCCATTGGTCTCACTGGTGCCTCCTCTTTTATTTCAGTGAATCTATATTGCTCCCATTTTGTGACCAAGCCAGCTTCAACAATCGATAAAATGTATTTATTATATAGCTCGGTGATCGCGGAGTCCCTTTGGAAGAGCATGTTTAGGTAATGGCCGTGAGCTCTGTCCTTCGCGACGTGCAAATATTGTTCTCCTCTAGAGTTCATTTTGTTTCTCTCCAAATATTTACATACAGCACAATCAAGCAGACAAAACCTACGACTGTCGTTGTCCATTTTCTTAACGCAACCGAACAAATCCTTATTCGAAATCAATCTAGAGTTAATGTCACGGTACATTTTCTTGTCGTTCGGCAAGATGACATCTGGGGACGCCATACCCTCTACTATGTATCCCTTTTCAGCGATATCCTCAAACGTGTCCACCTCCTTACCCCTTTTGGCGGCTGAGAAAAATGATATTATGGCCGCTTGGGTGGAAAAATTGATAATGAAGAAGCTCCATAAGGATATGAATACATAAATACGAAAAGAACCTTGTTTGGGAGGATTATAGAGACCAATAGAGAGGATCGTTCTCACCGTATTGACAAGATCCTTTCCAGACTGATCTAAACTGATTCGACCTCGTTGTTCGACATTAAAAAGAAAGAAAACAAACCAAGTGAATATGAAACATAACAAGAATTGAATAACCAAACTTATATTGTTTATTAATAATTTTTCGTCGAAAAGAATCGTTTCAAAGTCGGCGCGATGGCCTAAAAAGCAGACACCGCTCTCTTTGTAAGGAAATGTATTATCTATCTGGACTAGTACTAAATCAAACTGGTACACTGGAAATAAGAACAAGTCGAATTTCCGATGTGAAAATGAGAAGATCATCTGGATATTTAAGTCGTAATCGAATGGTTTTTTGATTTTTCCTTCGGCGGGCGACAAGTTGATCGTGAAATTCATAAGCTCGGCCATTGTGTTCCAAACCATCGCGTCTCTCTTATGAAGAGTGTACGTTCCATCGCTATGGTTGTTAATTTCTAGAAAGGGCAACACCTCGACACCGAATGCCCTCATCGGGTATCCGTGAAAATTTTTCACTTTGCTCTCGAACAGATCGAGTTGTTGCAACTTCGACGTCTCATTGTAGTGTATTAAAAGCGTCTCATAACCGAGACAAGTGCCAAAGAAATTCATCCGTGTTTTAGATTCGAGAGGTATGTTATCGCAACCCACTTCACAATTGAAGGCAGTTGCAAAATCATCATACGGCATTCCAATTTTCTTCGCTAATCTACAGCCGTAGACATTTTTGAATCGATATGGTTCACTGGTGTAAGGATTATAGTATGACACATGGAATAAATCTTCGGAATCGCTGTATTGAAGGATAATTGCATTGATCGCCCTGTAATACCACATGATGTAAAAGAGCTCCGCTAACATTTTGCTATCTTCAACGGTGTGGTAATACAGAATTACGTGTGCTAAGGGGTGCCAATAAGGCATGGATACCACTTTAGTCATGACATCTTCCAATTGGTCGAAATTGACACAATCAATGATCACAACGTTAGAATGGTAAGGCACTACACCTTCTATCTCATAATCATCCTCCACATCTATATTAGATATCGAGAAAGTGAGGTTTAAACCTTGGACTTTCTTGTAAAAATTATCCGGCAAACGTCCGAAGCAAAGAATGTTGTTCCATCCGTTTGTTTTCAAATGTTTCTTAACGATGTCGCTCTGAAAAGGTCATTTTTGGAATTAGTCTGTCTTACTTTAGTCTTTATTCATATACAAAGTGTATATAAGTATATGTACTCACTAATATGTCTATCCTTACATCCTCCTTATACAACCCTTCGTTAATGACTATTAAATCTTTTTGTCCATGGACAGTTAAGGTTAACGTGAAAAAGACGAGAAATATGTTATACTTAAACATTACTATAGCAGCGATTCTAGAATATTCTCAATGAACCGACAACGTCGATAGAATTATATAAATTGAACCCATTTTAGTCCTCGAAACGAAGGTTCCATAAAACGATTGGGAATAATTTTGTATCGTGTCAAAATTGTTATTCCTTCTTCACGTAATGTAAACATTAACATCAAATCCACACTGATTACGCTAAAAGCTAATAAGGTATATTGGAAATCAAATATTCATCATTGGTTGAAAGTAAAAAGACGCTTATTTCTTTTAGTCTTCGCTTACTAAATAGGGCACCCAAGGTCATTGATAGATTCGTTTTCAGACAGTTTATAAAAATAAATTTTTTTAGATAATGATTAAAATTTTTCATTACGAAAACCTAATACTGGAATAAAATGTATAACATTTAATAAATGGATACTTGAAGCTTAACTTTAATTTTAACTAGGTCGTACTTATTTCTACTTCAAAGACATATTGGTTATCAAAAAATTTATTAAAATAACACAGTGTAATATATGCAGTAACTATAATAAACACTATGCATAAAAGGTATAAAAACAATTTACATCTTACATACTACATAACTGTACAACTAACTTTTAACAATTTATTGCCTTTGTGCAAAACATTACACATCGTTGAAATTTAATAAACTTTCAATAAATGTTAATATTTAAATATCGATAGCAACATTTACATTTGAAGCCTTTCTTAAACATGAAGGGTTTTAATAAAATTCATTACTTGATTTTGCAACACCTATGTCAAGCTAGTTCTTGCTAACGGAATTTTTAATTATTTTTTTATTATTTGATATTCTAACAAGGAATAGAATATGCTGTTGATAATAAGAAGTATAAAACAATAAGTTTTGCGATAAAACACACACCTTTTAATAACATACATTTTACCCAAACCATTAAGATTATATATATATTTTACATGTATCAACAATAGTTCCAATTTCCAAATTAACCATACCTAATTTTTCACCCTATGACCTCTAATCTATAGCTATTATAAAAACTTTAAACACAGGATTATAATTCTATAAACATTGATAGTGATTTGACATTAAAATAATGAATTGTTATAGTGTTGGTAGTAATAGAAAGGGAAGAACTATCATACAACTTATTGGCCAAAACGGCCATTTGTCTTTTTATTCAAAATACTTTTTTTTCAATTTACTAATGTGTAAAATTTTTCATTCTTTTCTAATATAATACAACATTTATATACTTATAAGCGGCAACAATAGTAATATAAAAGTTATATTCAAATATGGCTACTATTTTGACAAGAACACATTTGCTAACATAATTTATGTATGTTTAAGTGCATCACAAATTTTTATACATTTATCTATATTTATTTTATTTTCTTTTTCTATTGCTGTTTATTTTTTCTTTCATATCGCTGAAGCTATAAATACAAAAACTTTGTAAATGTCTTTGCGATTGAAGCAACGTATCATTTTCCAATAAGGTCGAATGAATTTGCATATCATTTCAAAAGCGACATAGTTAACGGTCTTAATTTAGTATTTAGATTCTCCAGCAATTAAAAGCGTCATTGCAACAACTTTCCTTTAACTTTTTGTTTGAATTCTATCATAATTTAAAAGCTCTATAGCATCAATTTCGATTTCATATAAATATAGACGTCACATAACTCCTTCAGCGAAAATTTTAAATGTGTGACGTCACAAACCATATGTTTCTGACTTACGTTTGAATTTGAACGTCATTGAAAATCGCAACAGCAATGATTTCAAATGTTTGTTCCAATCTGAACATCATTTGGACGAGCCGTCGGTTATGTACTGCTGCAGATGGTCCCAGGCCTTGTCGATTTGGGCTTGAGTGTACTCGTAGCTCCAGTAAGGGCTGAAAACCACGTTGGCGGCAGCCACCTGCTCCAAATTGGATGGCTGCGCCTCGATGCGTTGCCTAGCCTCCAATTCAGATAGGCTGTTGCGCTCCTGCAACCGCTTGATCGCCTGGTGGTGGAGTTTTCATCGTTTTTTTATAAAAGAAATAATGGCCAAATACAAAAGGCGTTGTAGCTCAATGTCCGAACGCTCGCTTTTAACTCAACATACTCGAGGATCTTGTGTACAAACTCTGATGCCACGACCAATGAATTTCTACATACTCTACACTTATCATTCAGATATAATAGCCCAGTAAATACGCTGCTTACCTTTTGATTAATTCTAAACACAGTAGTGTATGCAAATTACTGTTTGGCGGTGACTGACTGTCGAGCTTCCTTAAGTGGACTCTACGAAAGAGGCCCATAACTAATAATTCGACCGTCGGCTTGTTCGTACACCACTTTCACCTTTTCCACGTCGATAACTCCTCATAATTTATAGATACGATAAAGGACATAACAATACAGGTCCTATGTCCTATACCCTACCTTTACTTTCATAACTTCATTTAGTATGTCTATGGTTAGTCTTTCGCGGCCTTTTATTTTGTCATTTTAACATGTTAAAAATATTGATAACATAAAAAAAGAATTGCACCATATTTATATAATTTCCATACAATAACCACCATATAATTTCTTCTATAAAGTCGATGGAAAAATGAAACAATTTATTGTTTTTTTTTTGCATTTCCCGACGCTATAAAACTTTTTTCGTGGTCCCGGAGCAAAAACGTCGGGAATAAAAGTTTAAGTTAAATAGCGATAAAATCCGTAATTTTATAATGGTCATGTGTTCATTTTCCTAATGCCAAGTATTATTGTTAATAGAAGAAAGCAGAAAGATGAGACAAGGCTACACTAGATGGGGTTTCGAACCGATTTGTGTGAAACGAGTAATATAAAGTAACTAAATAATCGATTTTTACCTCGGCCGGTGGTATGATGACAGACCACAGCTGATGGCAGTACTTGTACCACTTGGCTCTCACCATCACTGCGGCTTCCATCACCACCACTTTGTAGCCAGCCTCCCCCAGTGCTCTGATCCTCCTTTGCGCCTCTTCTATCACAGCGGGCCACACTATCCGGTTCAATTTCTCCAGTTCCTCCTGTGATGCCAAGCACATTTCATCTTAGTTGGCGACTAAGTAAATTGTTGCGCGTTGCGTGATACCCTAAAAAGCGCCCAGCCTAACAGATCTTTTAACACGTTGACTGCCAACTACGAGTTATCTCGCCCTTCATTTACTTGTCATTATTGTGTTGCTACGATTAAATTTGGAATATATCAGTGCTAATATCGACAGATTGCTTCTGCGAAAAGACCAAAAATTTATTGAAAAACCTTTTTTAAAAAAAAACACATTTATTATGCTTTTTGATGATAACTATTAACTAGAACATCATATGATTAAACCAAATTGTCATTTTAGGCCAGATTTCTGAACTGCCGTGGCAGTCAACGTGTTAACAAAGTCAGTGATGGGGCAAGCAACGCGACAGGTTTGTGTTGTGACAAATAAATTTCATACCCATGTTGGGTATGAACTTTATTGAAATAAAAAACCTTTCTTATCTTATAATACATAACTGAGTACCAATACCATTACCATATATTATATGTATTATAATATACCATTTTAGTACACATATTCATAATATGTGTACTAAAATAAGAGCTCAAGTAATTTCTTATATTTTGGCATTAAAGAATTTATTGTTCCAATCTTTTTCGACACAGCATGTTTTTACTGAACTATCTGATTCAACGAATGTTCTTTCCCCCCATTAATACTGCAAGTTTTCAGTTATCGTTTATGCAAATAGATTAGCATCTGAACAACCTTGTCGCTGAAGACGATCTGACCGAGTTTTCTTCGGTCCACTTCCCCTGCGTCGGTGATGATGTGTTCGCCAAAGTTCTCAGCCAAAGTCCAGTTTAAAGGCAGGCCCGGTTTGTACAGCTCGTGTGCTATTATATCGCAATTTACTATCGCAGCGCCTTTTTGCCTGCAATTAATGCAAGAATCCTCAGAATAGCAGTAAGAAGTGTTTAAGGAAATGATGAGACAATAAGAGCGTTTAATAGTAAGCGACACACTATTTTAAACTGAACGAGATCAAAATTTGATTGCTTGATCTAAGATTGGCACTGCTATTTAGATAGAGATATAAGATATTATATCTTTATGACCAGTTATTAATAGCTCGCAACATTGCCTTTCGAACCATAACACAGTAGTCCTATTACAATATAACCAGTATGCTGCTGCATTATTGTTGATCATAATGTCGGCCCGATCGAATCCGGTCACGGCGGCCGATCTACAAGAGATCAGTCAACTGCGCGGGATATGTTATAGTGCACAAGCGTGAAGACACAGATGCACTCATTCTTGCTTTACGCTCATAGCCCGATGGGACGGATAAACGACCGACCGGAGAGACATCAGGCGCAGAGGCGGTGAAACAAAACCGACCTCTTAATAACAAGCAAGCGTCAAGCCAAGCAACTGTTAAATGCAATCATTGATAATAAAGATGGTACTGTCCCCCATGAAAAAAAACAATATGTAGGTACTTTTGTTCCTTACCACTGAAAAAGTAAGCCACCGATTACCTCACTTACTGGACGAAGCGTGACAGTGCAAACTTAAAGTATTTATGCGGATGCCAAATTACATTATTTTTTTTGTGCGAATTAGCAAATTCATTGGTGCCGTTACGCGAATTTAAACTCAGGTTGCTCGAATATATTTAATTAAAAGCGAGCACCCAGATACTGGACTACCACAGCTCTATGGGTAATTTGACCTATTTTTATTTAACTTATCAGCGATGAAAGTTATGAAAACTACAAGTTTGAATCAGAGTTGTGAAAGCAGACAGAACCAACACCTAAAGATTTGTATGACTCCGCTGTTTTGAATCATACAAGATACAATAGATACTTATAACCACCAGTAAGAATTGGAGTTTGTTACGAATACACTAACTGCATACTTACTTCAATTTCTCTGCAATATTGCTCTTCCCACTTGCAATGCCACCAGCCAGTCCTATAACGTATGGACTATCCGGAATATTAGGGTTTGGCTGAAAGTATCTTAGTATTAATTTAATAGCGGAAGGCACTTGATGGTTGTTCAATTATCTGGGAAGGGACCAACGTACCATAAAATTGATTAGTCACTATTTTTACTATATCGTCTCTAACAATCCACGAAATAACTTCTTATAAAAAATTCCTGTATAATAAATTTAGAGGATTATTAAATGTTACTCCTTATTTAAATAAAAACAGGTATGTTATAGTATTTACGATATAATCATAACTATTTCAGAAACACTAAAACAAATAAGCATTAAAACAATAGAACTAGGAAGTTTTTGAACTGAAAAGTATAAGTCTATTGTGCATTTCAAAATGTAAGTACCAATTGTTTGCCAATTCCCTATACGTTGCGGTCAAATTTAACGATAGGACTTTCTCGCGGAATTCGCCTGTAGAAGACCCACTGCATTGCCAGTTATTCTATTGTCAAACGGTTACACACTACCGTGTCCCGGTTTGAAGGACGACGTTGTAATTACTGGGCAATGAGGTATAACATTTTATTTCTCTGGGATGAGCACAGCGTAAGGTCAAACAGGTTCTGTGGGCGTCGCTTACAACCATTCGCACGACTTGCTCATATGGTCACTTTATGTCCTAATCAGTGGCGGTACTACCATACAAGCCCTAAAGCCCGGCTTCGCTACTACTTATTCGGGAATTATGTGCTAATTAAGATTTATAAATTTTACTCCTTAGTAGGGCAAGCCGGGCTTTTGGGCTTATATGGTAGTACCGCCACTGGCCCTAATAACAAAGAATAACCGATTAAAGTGACCTAAAGTGGAGTCTTCCACCAGTATAAGTTAACGCTAGGTACTTACCTCGGGCTCTTTCAGTACGGTGCCGAGGATCCTCATCCTCTGGTTACTGGAGCTCACTTTGCTCTCCTCTTCGGCCGAACGTTGCTTCGATGTGTCCGTGGCCAGCGCTATCGCGTACGCGTCGAGCGCTCGCAGCCCGTTCTCTTCGCGCTTCGAGTTGATTTTCACCGCGCCGCGCATCGTCTCCTCGCTGACCACTATTAGCTTGGACGAGAAACGAGAAACATTTACGATATACGTGAGTGTTCCAACTTAGTGGGGCCACGCATCAGCATGTTTCGGCCCAGCTCAAAGTGTGGTTTTTTTCCATTGAGAAATGAAATGACGCGTGAAGTAAGTTTTGCGATGGTAAACTGGTAGGGTAAGGTACAAAGCGAGATGTACTTGGCTTCAAGCTTGGCTAGACACTCAGAGATATAAATGGTCTATTTCCATGCGTAGTTATTACGCTGACAATATTCCCCTTTCAACCGGAATACAGCAGTGCGTGCACATTAGCTGCCAACCTTTATGGAGGAGTGGATTTTTGAAAGAGGGGAAGTGAGAGAGGGGGAAGCCTAAGACGGGGGAGTAAGAGGGGTAATATTGAGCGGATAGGGAGCGGATGAGGGCAGAAGTAGGAAGGGAAGTGAGTAAGACAGGAGAAGGGAGGGGGATGGGCCACTGGCCACCTCACTCACCAACCGAAATGCGGAAGCAAAAAACACTTTCACTTTACTTAGATTTTCATTATATGTCATACATTAATTGGCTTCTTTGTAGACATGATATTACTTGAATGATCTAATGAATTATGGATGCTTCTTTTACTTAATATTATGACTATGTTTTTAGTTTCAATTGGTTTGGTCCAGTAGATCTTTATTCAATATTCGAAAACGAAAGAAGATCAACAAGATAAAAGAACGTTCATAAGAAATGGTAGTAGAAAATTGCAAGAATTGAATAAATAAACTAAGGCATAATAAATAGTTATAATTAAAATAATAATTTTGAATAAAAATGTTACACACAATAATATTTAGTTATTTTACACCTCTTACCTCGTACCTGGTGTCTGATTTGGTTGGACCATAGAGATCTTGAATAGGTTCTACTTTATATTCAATGTCTGGATTTATGTCTGTTAAGAAGTCGAGGACACCTTTTATTCGTTTTTCTACAGGCTCTATTAACTCCCAAAGAACTTTTGCTGTAACCACATAAATACTGGTAGTATATACATTGCTGTACTAAACAACATGGAACTAAATTTCGTCTTACAGTATTTAGTACATACATTTTAATTAAAAGTGAAAAGAGGTGTAATTGAATTATCTTATTCAAATATGGTAAAGTTCATTTTAAGCAAATTAAATTATCTAAAGTAATCAAAACTGGGTTCAAACAGCTTTACTAACATAGTTAATCTGAGAGAGAAAAATATACTAAAATAAATACAAAAAACATTTAAGTTTACTTGTATTTCGGGCAAAAGCAATAAGTATAATGTTATTCATATGAATATATGTATGGTGTATACATTACATAGGTAAAGAAAGGCTATTACATACTTCTTTGAACTAAACTTCTCAGGCAAGTGTGTGTAATTATTGTAGTTTGGTGTTAGTGTGACTAATTTAGGTGAAAATAAAGTACATATAAATTTTAAATTATAATTATGAAAACAACATCCATTGAAAGAAAAAGCCCTTACATTGAATCATATTTATATCTGTTACTCCCACAGTAACATGTTTAGTAGCACGCAATGCAGCCTGTGACAGCAGAATTTTGTGTCCGTTATGTAACCTGTCAAATGTTCCACCAACTGCCACATATTCATAAGTTTTTACTTTTTCCTCTGCTGTTATTGCTTTCATACTTAGTGAATCTGTGAGTGGTTAAAAAAATATCTTATGTGTTTAAACATCTTTTATTGTTATTTATATATGTACATAAAATAAAATTATGATTACACTTGTTTTATTATTAAATCTCTATTCATTCATAATGCCATTCTTTAATTTACTTTTGTGTTAAATTGAGGTAAATTCAATTTTGATATCTAACTATACTGCCCTGCTAAGCGCAAAAGCGGTATCTCAAAAAAAATCGTAAAATTGATTTTTATGCCATCGGATAGC
>DWHO01005061.1:0-10580 GCA_018247575.1 Eurytides lysithous rurik | reverse complement strand
AATATATCCTGCGCACTTGGCTGATCTCTTGTAGATCGGCCGCCGTGGCCGGATTCGGTCGGGAGGACATCATCAATATAAAGATGTCTTAAGATAGGTAGGCCGATATTTGTGACGAGGGAAAATGGAATATCAGCATTGGATGGTGAATAAGAATCGTCGCTTATGGACAAGACAAATACCTATACATTTGCCAACGTTCATAAAACTCTATGCGTGAAAGCCATTGGAAAGTACCGTGCCTTATATTTTAAAGATATTGCAGTCATTGTATTGTGAGTGCGATTGTACACATATCAATCGTATCCTTCAGTTTTTTCACAATAGATCCGAATTTCCTAAAAAGATTTTAATGATTTTTTTTTATTTGCAATGTCTTAGTTTCCAAATTCCACACGCGCCTAATTTTTCCCTAATGTAGATTACAAAATAAATTACAGCCGAGAAATTTTAGAAATATAGTTTAGAATAGTTTTCTCCTTTTTTTTTCTTTTTTCTCCCACAAATTCTGTCATCACAGACCTATTACTAAATCGTCCAAATTATTATATATTGATTTAACTTTCTAAATTCGGTTCTTATAACGACGAATTAACCTACTGCTACTAAACTTATGGAACATATGTAAAATGAGATTTTAGTAAAAATATCAATACTATTTAATGTCAATGGGAACACATCTCTATCTTTCCTTCTCGTTTACTTATATATCAAATGTCTGTCTAATATAATTTGAAATGTCTCCTGTGTGCAAAAGAAAAGAGCAATTTGATTATATCTTTTAGGCAGTGTTAATCATTTAGGGCCTAAATACAGTATATCTGCATGACATGCAATTCATTGCATGCGGTAGTTTTTGCTCCTTCTGACTTTGTTAATTTGTGACCATAATAGATTGATCATAACTTTTTTATTCATAGACAAAAGTACCTTATCATGCATAAATTAAAGACAATATAGGTGAGTAGTTTTTTTGCACTTACATCATCAGCTGTGACTGCTTGAATGGCGTTCCTCATTTCACCAAAGTTGAAAATCTGAAACGAAGGCGTTTTTTGTTAATTATCTAAATAATCGCAAATAGATACAAGATCGTTACTTCTCGAACCTGAGAACTGGGCCAAAAATAGTTATCACTATATAAATTATTAATTAAATGTTGAGTTTGAGTTGTATAATTAGAAGAGTTGAATAAATATGAATTCAGAACATACATAAAAAAGTTATATGGTGGTAGTACAATGGTTAGTTCGTCATTTTTTTACAACATATTGTCATATACTTAACAGGAGTTTTGGCTTTTCTACCTATCTGCAACAGTAAAAGAAAAGAAGGGTTATGCAGATGAACTGTTTGTATGTATTCATACAGGTGAATTTTTTGGGCTGTTTTACGAATTTTGAATACATTACAGGGGGAAGTAATTGAGGAACCAATACTCTAATATTATAACCCAAATGTTTTAAGCCTTACTTACGTTGCTATTCGGCGACCATGACGAATCTATGCTGCGCTCCCTGGCTTCGCGTGCAAAACTGAAGGGCTTGACCTGGTAATCTAGAAGTATATCAGATAATTATAAAGGTTATATTATACGGATCATATAAATGTCGTTATAAACGAGCGAATTAGAGTTTTACGCACTAGAAGTCATTAAAACTAGCCGTAAACAGCGATTATTTCAAAATTGAGCCGCTCGTACGGTGAATCGAGTAGATAGACATAGATAGAGATACGCGATAGACTACAAGTGATGAATTATTTTCCAGAGTAGGCGTGGAGTTGGACCACAGTATTGCCGGTATATTCAACCGTCAAACAGTAGCACGTAAGCCCTGCTGTGTTCCGGGTTGCTATGAAGGGCCTGTCGCTCACCATCTGGCGCACGACTTCCTCGTCTCGTCACTTTGTCTCTTAAAACCAAAAAAAATCTTAACATCATCAAATCTTCTATATGGTATGGCTTTGTATCCCCGCCCTATCGACATTAATACGACAACCTGTTAGTTAACTTAGTATTTATCCTCGCTGAGCAACGTAGCGGCATTTGCGCGAAGAAAAATCCTGCTAGGTAAAGCAAACACCTTGATATTGTGAATCTGTGCTGACGAGGTTCGAGGCGATTTGATGTTGACAATACTCACTGTCTTCGTAGACGTAGGAGCTGGTTTTAGAGGGGTCCTGGTGTTGGATCGGTACGAAGATGTTGTTGGTCACTGCTTGCTGCATGGACTGTTCCGGTTGGTAGGAGATCACGGGCGCCACGCAGGAGTACGGCGGCCGACGGTACTCCGGCCCCGGGTATTGGACCCCCGGGTGGATTACGCCGCGGTAGTACTGCTGGTTCATCCCCATAGGCACCTGATTCACCTGCATCTGCCCGTAGCTGCTGTTAAAAAGTAAAGCAGTGCATTGTAACGTCTATCACATTTTTACTAAACGTATTCAAAATTAGATCCCCTCAAACGTTTGTAAGGCATTTCACGTCTCCCGTAAACTAGCGAAACAACCTAGGTTCAGTGTTTGCGTGTTTAATTAATAGACGTGATTGTATTTTAATTTCTTTACAATTTTAAATTTTTATACAACCTTTCACAAATACACAATTATAGTCATTTTATAATGCCCGTCAAATGCTCACTCAAATATCTATTATATTTGAGTTCCGCAAGGCTTGTTATGTAAATGAATATTATGCACCTAAAAGTGAGTGTGTTTGTTTGTTGGATGGAAAGTAAAATAAACCACAATATATTCTGAAAAAAAAAAGAATCAATAAACCGGAAAGGTTACTTTCAAGATCATATCAACAGGAGCTAAATCAAGTTATTAACATAAAGGACATCAGATTACCTCTAATCTGTTTAAAACAAAGGACGGTGGAGGCACCGTGTTTTGTTTCAGACAAAAAATTAAAGGTGAAACTCACGTGGATGGATTGCCCTCGGAGCGATGGTTCTCCGCGTATTCAGAATTCGAAATCATCTCCTGAGGTATTGCAGGGGCGGGCAGCGCCGGGATCTCTAAAAATGGAGTAGAAAATTAAAAAAGATAACAATTTAAGTAGAACCCAGAACCTACCTCTTGGCCAAATAAAATGTTTATTACAAACACGACAGATATGGTCTTGGGTTCAGATTGCCCCAAGATTTATATTAGATTTTGACATAATTTTTAGGGACTCCAACTTTCAGTAAAAAAAGCATCAAAACCGAAGATGGCGATGGCGTTACATACATTCATTATAGTGCACAAGCGTTTGCGCAGACATCAGTGCACTTACACTTCCTTTACTCCCATAGGCCGATGGGACGGATATCCGACACGACCGGAGAGAAATCAGGCGCAGAGGTGGTGACATGAAACCTACTTATTAATAACAACTTCTCCAAGCCACCGTTAGATGGGGTGAGTGTTTAAGAACAAAAACACAAAGTCATTGCTCTCCGCGGGATTCGAACCCACGACCTTTGATTTGTAAAGCGCTGACCTATTCCACTGGGCCATGGGGGCAGTTAAAACACACACCCACAAAAAACACAGCGCCACACAGAACCTGCTTGGTCGCCCTTTTTACGGTGGTAGTGGCACACCTCACCTCTCCCACCTCCTTCCCTTTCCATCCTCCCTCTCCTCCCTTTTTTGTATCGACCAGGTAAAAAGGGAATATATTTCGAAGAGCTTGAAATTGAATCTGCGCTTTCAAATCACGATATAAGTACAGCTATCGATAATTATAGGTTGGCACAGCTCTTTAATCGAATATAATTAGAAACTAAACTAAATTTAATAACGCCACCGTCATCTATCACGATAAAACTAAGCAATAATGGCAGGGCGGCGGTAATTACCTAAAAAACATCGACCAGGAATTCGCTAGCCGCATTCTCATTTAGCATAAACCTTCGGTCGCATTGTATCCACGTGTAAAAACCATTGACGCCGACGAGTTAAAAGTCGACCACGAATTTATGCAAAGAAATACTTACGCTGCACGTTGTAGTTGTCTATGTGCAGTTGAGTATGTTGGGGCATCGGTGCTACGGGGTACCGATAAACGTGCTGGGGCAAGGGCAACTGAGGGACCGCGGGTATCGGCATGCCGGGCATCTGGGGCACGTATGCGTAGTTACCGTTCGTCACCGCTGGGTTGGCGCCCGAAATATTGCGCGTCCTGTAACCGCCAATTGCAACAAGTTATCCACCTCGTAAGGACCGAGGACGTTCTGAAGCTAATGTCACTTTTCCATGTTATGCCAAGTTAACAGGGACCTAGCTTTTAGATTTTTAGATCATTGACCAATGGACGGTTATCACTCACTGCGAAAATTGCTATCGGTTTACCCAAGCAGTGCAAAAGAGACGATCGGTCTTTATCTAAGTAAGGGAGAAACAAGCATTATTTATTCACAGGATCTTGAAAAGCTCTGCATGTGTAAAAGTACCCCACGCTAAAACGTACTGATTTTACACATTACATTTAATTTAATTTTTTGCCATTAGTCATATAAGCAACGTACACAATATTTCTTAGGTGTAATAATTCATCAAATCAAATAAAAATATATTTATTCAAGTAGGCCTTTACAAGTACACCTATCCCCCGATTTACACGGTAGATACGTTCCTGAGAAAAACGTGTAAATCGAAAATTAAAAATTTTCAAGTCAAAACCGTGTAAATCGAAAAGCTTGCAGAAAATGCATATTTTTGCTATTTAACAGTTTTGAACAGTTCTTAACAATTTTTTTCAATATTATTAGGTGTACACAGAAATAAAAATAAATGCATTGACAGGTTAAAATATGTAATATATATTACGGAAACACTGTTTTTTTATTTAATTACAATACATTAAACAGAAGAACAAAAAATAAAACTAAAGGTGTTTTATTATCCTTTATCACTGTCAGAAATTACTCTCATTCTTTTTTTCGGAATCGAAGGTTCGAATTCACTTTCATCACATTCGCATTTAGTAGAGTGCGTTAAAAACAAAAAAAAACTTATTTGGAAAACCGTGTAAATGCGAAAACGTGTAAAACAAGTACCGGGTAAATCGGGGGATAGGTATATAAGTAAAGCTTGGCTTCAGGCTTCTAATTAAGTCAAAAAATTATCTTTTGTATTTTCGTAATCATATCTTACCTATATCATCGTTTTTATATATAAACTAAAATTTATGTTTTTGCATGCTGTGGTCGCCTCAAAAGTTTGTTACGTTTATTTTGAATAATAAGGTTTAAGTTATTTTGTTGATTCATTATCGACAAACGATGGTAGACCTTAATTAATAAAAAAAACTTATTCTTTATTATATTGGTTAGGTTAGTACGATCATCTTAAAATAATAGAGATGAGGTAATCCACCATGGCTACCGTGCTTGACATATAACTAAACGAGAAAGAGAATCAGGATAGAGGGATAACTTCAAGCATTCTGCAAACAATGACTCCAAAGCATTCCATTCCACCAAGCTTCATATTAAACTATAAAAGAGATATATGATCTATAAACATCTACATATACACAATTCAAACAAAGATAGTTATCGTAAAGCTAGAGATCATATTTTATTTAATACAAAAATAAAGAACGTATCAAATAGATTATTATATATGTTGTAAATACAATAAAGTCATTGACTTTCGTAATACACACGAAACACGTCTTATAACTGCAAACATTAATTGGGGCTATGTGAACAAATCAATTTACATTACGTCTCAATGGAATAATTAATCAGCCTATGATTATACAACCGGCAGGGTTGGATCAAACAAAGGACGGACAATGCAAACTGCTTCATTAAAACGAATAAGGAGCTACTTTCTTTAACAGCGAGTTTCTGTATATTCAATTTAATAAAGCTCTTTATTATATTTTATGTAGCTCAATATTCTATAAAATTATGTCAAAAGCAGTTTAATGTTTAAACGTAGTATGTATATTATTTAAGCGTTAAATACAATTCGCGTGTAATTAAATGATTTAAAAATTTAACACGATTTACAAAATTGTCTTACTGTTATTACATCCAATTTCCTCCGATGGAATAAGTAAACATGAAGGAACATAAAAGACGTTAATATTAGGATTACTAAAATCTTACTTGAAATTTACGTAAATACGAAAGTAATGGTTAATATTTTCTATTAAATTGTTATATCAGTTCAGTCTTTTAGGACAAAGGGATTTGTTTAAAAAAATTATAATAAGCATTCCTTTACAATATTAATCACACTTATTTCATATTTTTTTAAGAGAATAAAACGATAAATTCTAAAATTGCTAAATTTCTAAAAAAAAATATTTGCAAACAAGAAAATCATTTAACGTATTTACTTATGTCTTATGTTAACTGAAGTTTGTGCTTTTAGCCTATGCGGCTCTATAAAGCTTCATCGGGCATCGCACACGTGAGAATACTAGTTCTCACGGGTTGGTTGACCCTACTACTGCAGGGTCACGCATGAGGACATGCGTGGTAGTTTCCAAATAGTTTGGGGATGTCGCCTAAGGGTCGTCGGGGAAAGGTACACGGACCTATTCCTCGGTGAACGTCGACCGTGACTGACTAAGCGGTAGGTGGGGGCGGTGAGAACCGCCCCGGAACGCGGGTGTACCTAGTGTACGCGGTGAGGTTTCTCCTAGCTCTAAAGCGTGGACGACCTAATGTGTTTTGTGAGGTGACACTAACTGTGTGTGTAGTGTTGGTTGGCTGGACCCCAGACGGTGGGTCCGATCGGCCGTCGCCCCCTTCCTCTTCGTCCGGATCGGTCAGGACGTTACGCGGACGACGGTTATGAACGGGCGCGTCGAGTGCCGGATGGTAGGTGCATGCCTTGACCACCAGAGGGTTTGGGTGATTACCTGCTAGTTCGAAGAACCGCTTTGTTAACTTTTTGAAGTATTGTTGGATTGTCGGAAGCCTGCAGTCGGAGTGCAGGTCGACGTTGCGTTGATACCATTTGGCACTGGTTGCCGAGCGGAAGAATTTATTTTGAACCATCTGGAGTTGGTCCGGGGTTCGCGGTCTGATGTCCGCAAAGGAAGAGCATGCATAGGACATAATCGGTCTGATGCATGTCTTATATAGTAGAAATTTATGTCTTAGGGACATTTTGCTGTAGTGGTTGTGCAAGCAACTGAGACGGCCAGAGATATACATGGCTCTATTGCGGATGGCTGTGACGTGTTCTGAGAACGTGAGTCTCTCGTCGAGAGTGACTCCGAGGTATTTGGCCTTCTTCTCCCAGGGGATCGGTCGGCCGAAAAGGGTAACTTGGCCCAAGTCATTTCTGTGCGCGTGGCGGCGAGTGACTTCCCATTCGATAAGTCGAACGTTCCTTTTACGAGTAAAAAAAACGACCGTACTTTTGTCGGGGTTTGACACTATTCTAGTATGATACGAAATTAAAGAGAATTCGAGAGAGCACAGAAAAAAGTACATGTAATGAAATGATTGAGTTAATTCTTTGAATATTGCTATTTTACTATCATTGTATTTCGTATCCTAAAGAGAAGGCTGAAAACAACTTTTTATTTATCGTGTCACAAATGTGAATTACGTGTATTTGAATTAGGCAATTCAAATTTGTATTACGTATATTAAAATCTAATGAAAAAAATTGAGCGCATGATATAATTTTCGGTTTACAACTATCAAATGAAATGTAATACTGTCAATGCAAAAGCGTTGTCGGCTTAATTCAGTAGAGCAAATGTTGTTATATTCACAAAATAATTATGGTTCAATATCGACAATGAATTTCGGACCGTATTACAAAATTACGTGACGCGGGCGTATTTAGGTTGCCCGCAAATTCGTCGATTCTCATCCAAGCGGCAATCGGTGTTTATTTTAAAATTTAATAACATCTCAAAAAGTAATGATTCTTAGCAGTACTTGAAGAATAATGATAAATGTACATTTTAAAGTGAATTTTTGTTTCGTTGTAGACATAAAATAACACAATTAGTACATACGTAACTGTTTTTATAGTATAACGAGCGTCAGCTCTTATCGTCCAAGGGATTTAAGTTCATAATCTAAAAGTTTACTACTTAATATTATACACATACATATATTTTTTCTGATTCAACACATTCATCAAAATAATGTTGAGGTGATCTAAACAAAATTAAGTCCTATACAAATTTAAGTCATGTTTAATATTAGAAGATATAGCTTTTATTTTATATAATATTGGAATGTGCAAACGATACATCCGGGGTCTTTACGCCACCTAAGATGAAAATATAACCTACACTGTTAAATTGCCAAGATTAATTTTCGATCAGGAGGTTATCAAAGAGTAAAAATAGTTTTATTATATGCAAATAGAAGAAGCTTAACGCGTGCGTCACAAGAGGTAAAAAACAAGGTAAGAAGTTTATATGAGTATACCCTTACTTAATACTATAAATCAACATGTGTGCTAGCTGGTTTTTCTCTTTCTCATGCGGCAACAGAATATCAGAATAGCCATGAAAAAGGTTATGCCATATGATAATATATTCACGTGCGAAGTAATACTGTTTGGAATGAATTGTGATGAAGATTAGATTTTGCCCCGAAAAATTAACAAATATTGGAAATTTAAGTAAGTACAGCCGCAGGCTATCCTAGTATTCGATAGGTAAGGGTACACCTCAGCATAAGTTAAACTATATCAGTCTGATCATCACCGGCGTGACGATAAACTGCTCAACTGCAAAGCGATTGTAAATGTAACTTGTAATGCATTTATGGGGTAACGCGTAACCACTTAACGGCTCTATCGCCCTTAGGCGCCTCCGCGGCGGTTCGAGCTTTCACCGAAAGTCGATTGTTGTTATAATCCACTTTAAACTTCAACACTGCAAGCATTTCTATCAGGTTTGAAACTGACTCTTTACATTTCAAATAGTTAAAAATTTTTGTCTTAACCATTCAACAATAAATCACTTGACGTTCGGTACAATAATATTAAGATGATAATATTTATTGCCTAGACACTAACTTTGTCTTTTAGATTTAATATAGCTGAATCAAATGCACATTCTAAACTATACGCCATCCGCTATCTTTGAACTTTCGAAGAAAAGCATAACCGGAAAAGGTTGAAATAGTAGCGTGATTCAAAAAAATCCATATTAATATAAATGTCCTTTAAAATTATAATAATAACCCTGTAAAATTTATTCTTAACCAACTTAAAAAAGTGGGCCTTAATTAGATTTCTGATTTTAATCTGATATTTTATGAATGATATGCGTTATTTTGCCATTTGTCTGACGATACGACAATAGAAGAGAACAATAAAAACACATTATTTAAATAAAATAATTTCCTTTGACATACAGTTAATGTTTGTTGTGTATTCCAAGTTAATGTTATTAATGAAACAAAAATAATGATAACGCAGCATAATTTGGAATGTTAAAAAATGTCTTTGTTGAAATATGGTTAAAAAAGGTTTTTTTTTATTATTTATAATATGTATATAATTGGTTATATAAATGATATAATAAAAAAATACTTCTGGCCTGCAAAATAATACAAGCAAAAACGCAACGTTGTAAAATACTTTTAAAAGACTGTACCATAATTGAGTTGCTAAATTAATTCATCATTTCACTATTGAATATTATTAATCAGCGTCGAAGTATCTGATCGTATAATGAAAGCTGCGCTAAATGTGTGTGGCTTCCGACCATGTCTCACTTCATAACTATTGATTAACCACAGTTTTTTATTATTATTTTTTTTATACTTTATCGGTTTTTGAATTATATGTTTAAAATATTTAAAAGATATTGGTAATTCATGCGTTCTAGAGATAATTGATTTTTATTCCAATAACTAAACGTCCCTATTTGAATAAGTTTCAATTCTGTGATAATGACATCATTGCGGTGTGTCATATAAAGCTATACTTAGTCTTACCATAAATATTGTAACAAATATTGTTAAAAACAACATTTTTTTATTGTACGTAAGATTTATTAATAATAAACATTAATTGGCTGCATTTAAACATTAAGGCCAGTTATCAATCGCAGCACGCACTCTTTCTATGGGAAAATTCTTCAATGCCAATCGTATGGATTGTTTTAGGTACTCCAAATTATCATGGCGTTTAGAGCAAATCTTACTCTCTAAAATTGACCATAAATCATAATCCAGTGTATTAAGATCAGGACTAGATAATGGCCATTCTTCAGCTCTCGTGAAATCCGAAACGTTCGTTACTAACCAAGATTGAGTGGGTCGAGCTTCATGACCTGGCGCCGCGTGTTGCTGAAAATACCATTCTTGGTTATTGAACATGGTATTATTATGGGGCTTAACTACATTCTCAAGAATGGTATCTTGATACACTTTTGACGATGTTTTGATACCTTTTTCACAAAAATATGGCTCAGTCACTCCTTCATAGCTAACACCCCACCAAACCATTACTGAAGTCGGATAATGCCAACGTTGTACTCTGTTGACTAATTGGGAAGCTTCTTTAAAACATTCAGCATAAATATGGTCATTTAGTTTGTTAAAATATTGCTCAATTGTAAAAATGTTCTTATCCGTAAGCAA